>WBMY01005688.1:20658-44683 GCA_013397315.1 Donacobius atricapilla
AAATGTAGGAGCTGCTGCAGTGGTGTCATTTCTCTGGGGAAATGAGCAGGGGTGTGGACAGCAGCAGAGCACCCTCCCTGTGCTCAGGGCACCTTACGGTCTGGGGGAGGATGCACAGAGCTCCACTGCCTGTAAATACCCTACAGCTTTGCTCTGTGTGATGCAAATATTTTTGTAGAAAGAGCCTAAACCCAAATTGTTAGTCTAATATCGTCCACGATATTGCAGCCAGGCAGGATTGGATATGTAGCAGGGGACGTTTTAATGTGTTAAATTAAAAATCCTGTGCAAATCTTGGCTGAGTTCAGGTTCCCAAAGAGCTGATGTGGATTCAGGACAAATTTCAGTTCAAGCAGAAGGGTAGGCTGATCATTGAAATACATCATACAGGTAACCTGGCACTCAGTCCCAGACCTTTAGAAATATTTTAACATCCACAGTACTCCAAGTGCTAAAACAGCTTGACCAAATTTGGCATTCAGCATCTCCTGAAAGGAAAATAGACCTCACAGCAGCAAAAGAGCGAGGCCTTCTCAGTGATGTGACTTTTATGGGAAATCAGTGGCTCACCCTGAGCGGAGCTCCATGTCCCCAGAGCTGTGGTTTCTCGTGGCAGCTCACAGCCCTGCTCTGTCACACAGCTCTTCCAGCCTCGTGGCACAGATGCCATGGGTGTAAAGGGCTGGCTGTCCGTGGGAGAGGAGAGGAGAGGAGCTGAGAGTCAGGCTGTGGTGGGGCGTGCTGGCGAGCAGTGTTCACATATTAACAGATTTCCACTCAAACTGGCAAATAGGGATGTCTATGTTAGAAATGCTGTGTGAAAGCCAAGGCAACAAAAGTCAAAATGTGCATACGAGAATATGTGGCACACACAGTATATGTCACAATGTTTACCATCACTTCAAAACATGCACCCGCCCACAGTTCCTTACTAGCAGCATCCTGGAACTTCTCCAATTGGGATTTGCTATATGAAGCAAAAGTCAATTAAAATCAGCCATTATTGTACAGATCATGAGATCCATAGTAGGAGATCCCATACTCATCCCAGATGCTCATTAATAGCAGTGCGTTGTAAACAAGTCCAGGACAACTGCTTGGGGTTGGTATACTTTTCTGGTGGCTGTGTTTGCTCAGTTAGCATATAACATTTTCAAACGGGTTGGATTAAAATTTTTAGCAAATATCAAATTCCCCAGAAACACAGTTCTGTTGCATTCTGGAACTGTTTCAAGTGAAGGTCAGAGTTAGTAAGTATGTTTAGCTAATGAAAACAGAGGCAGGGGGGGAAAGATTTGGGGAAAGGGAAATTCAGCTTGCTAGAGGAGCACCAGCTCACCCACCTTCTTTCAGCAGAGTCTGCTGCTGAGTGAGGTGTGGTGACTCATCTCTGCATCACACAAATCCCACAGTTTCAGCTTGGACAGTCACCACCTGCTGCAGGTCTGGAGTGCTTAGTTGGGTTCCCTCAGTATCTTAAGGAGCTCTTCCATGTAATTAAGGAAATGTGATTTTCCAGGGAGGTAGACTGTGCAGTCCCCTGTGCAGAAGCTCATGTGACTGTACAAATCCAAAACCATGATTCTTTGTGAAGATTTACTGGCCTGAGTCAGTGAAATCCATGCAAGAATGGCCTTGAGCTGAGATATTTTTGTGGGGTAGGTGGAGGCTTCCAGTCCTTCAGATAGAGCCAAACACCGGCATCTATCTTCCAGCTACCAGGTAAGGCCTACCCAGAATTGCAGGTGAACCTGATCCTTCAGTCCTCCTCAGAAACAAAACATTGGCAGGGCTTTTTTAGCCAAATAAAACATCAGCTCAATATGAAACAAACATATTTGTTTTGGAAAAAGATTGCCCCACCCCTCCACACACACACAAATGTACATGCTAATTTTTAGGGCTGATTTATAAACAAAAATCTGTAATTAGCATGATTTTGTTTGTAATTAGCAGGGATAATTTGTTTGTTTTAGTTGCCAATATCAGTAGCAATGGAAGTGTACTTGCTCTTTTGTTTTCTATTCTTTCACTACCTCTTTATGTTTCGTTTCAAGGTGAGATCAGTATCTGGAAACATGATGCAATTTATGTTGTTATCATTTTATGAACTTCAGCAAATCTACTCCTGATAATGTATTATAATTATACTGGTAATCAGAGCTGGATTTGAAAATGTAGGAAGGCTAGTGCCAACTGCCACTCTGTGTCTGACCAGATCAGCAAATGAAAACAACAGTTACTGGCATTTATTGTCACGGGAGTTTCAACTCAGATTTGCAGACAGATATGGACTGCAAAAATTAAATGGCTGTTCATTTCATATGTATACCTAATTTCTGTGGATTTTGAGACTGGCATCCTAATGTCTGTCAGCTTGTTCCCATTTTCTTCTCAGTTTTCCTTTAAGAGAAGCTTCCCTACTCTAAAGCCAAATGCAATGTTCCCTGCTGTGATGGATTCCTTCTTTTTCCTTCCTAATTGGAGCCATTTCATCAGATCGAATTTTGACAAGGATAGTAATTGTCATCCAATTTTAAGGCAATGACAAGATCAATATGAATTCTCAGATGACAAGTATTATTACTGGGTGAGCACAAAGAAACAAAGAAAATGAAAAATCCATGTTCTAGGGATCAAAACAGTTAGAGGCACATGCTTGCCTTGATCCACGTGTATATGACTCCTGCTACAACAATAGAGGCTGTGCCTGTGGATGGATGGGGTAGAACAGATGGCCTTTGCCAGGCAAATAGCACAGGAAAATGAGCACCCAGTGCTTTAGTACATTGCAGTTTGGGTAATGTGGGAGTCAATTAACTTGCCACCAAACAGGCTTACAGGGAAAATTATCCACAGCCCCATCTCAGAGAATCCTGCTCCTCCTTAACATTTTGTGCTCCTTCTGTTCCTCAAATGTCAGGAGTAAATACCCAAAAAGACCCTGCTTCTTTAAGGTAAATATATTCAAACTGTATTTATGTAGGCAGAAGTACTTGATTATTTTTATAACATTGTTTAAATGAGATGATCTGATTAGCTGATGGCCCAAAGAGTTCAGACAGAGTTCAGATACGGATCTGAAATGTGTAGCAGCATCTTCAGACATTTTCCGCACCATGGTCATTTTGGGAAGAGATGCTGCCATGTATGCATAGCTTGCCAAATACTGAAGTGTTGTTTTAGCAGGTTCACCCTGCAACAAGACATTTCTTCAAGACATTTGACCCTCAGAGTTCTGCCCCTGTTTCCTATTTGCTCCTCAGAGTGCATCCAGGTTTCCACTGCAGGGCTGCTCTACACACACTTCTCTGGCTATTAATTTATTAATTTATTAATTTATTGCCAGACCTCCTGCTTTCCCACCCCCAAAGTGCTAAACCCAAGGAATCAGACCCCACTTGGGTCTTTTTTCCTTTTCATTATCTATGTTCAAAATACATTTTAACTGAGGAAAGGCAAAATAATACATGGTTGTTGTACTAATTGGCAGCTGCTATGCGTAACAACCGTGACGAGTTTCAGCTCTGTCCACTTCAACCCAGCCAAGTCATTAAAGCTTTCCAGGCAGAGAATTGGGTTATGAAACCCAATATACACTGGTAGCTATGCTGGTATCCCTGCATTGCTAAGCATGTTCTCAGCCACCCAAATTCAGGTTCAGGGGGATTATGATCTGTGGAGGAAGGCCTCAGCCAAGCACTAAAAAGATGTTTGTTAGCCTCCAAAATATAAATAAAATATTTACAAAGAGAATAATTGACTTTTGATGTTTACTTCAGGCTATGGTTAAGCAGGCAGTGTCTGTACTAAGCAATGCAGTGACCACCTGCCACAAATGCTGTGATATTTGACAGATCCCTTTCTGCCAAGAACTATAATTCCTATTTAAATCTAAATAGAGGAGCCATGAATGCAGATTTCTCATCACAAAGATGCTGATGTTAATCCCCAGTACAGAAAAATAAGAAAAACCAGAACGTTTTATTGGATTTTATATGGAAGATAATTAAACAGTATTTCTTCTTTACTTGGTATACAGCATCCCATCAACCTTCCTGCTGAAATTTGTTTATAAAGAAAGCCAGAAAGTTTTATTACATTTTTATGTAAAAGAAAATTAGCATTTTGTATATTTGAACTTACATTACAATAACAAAGAGCGGGTAAACAAAAAATGACCAAAGAATGATGAATAAAGAGGGAAAAAGAAAAAAAAAAAGGAAAGCACAGTTCTCATACACACAATTTCATATTCTAAGCATGCAAACCAAATAAATGTTTGTGTGCATATGTATGTATTGTATATCTTCACGTACCAAGCAGTTCTGAAAACCTAAACTGATGAAAGTTAGGAAATGCTAGAATTAGATGTGCTTGCACACCCCTAATTTGGCTTTTTTGATTGTGTACACACGAACGTATGCCAGGGGTTTTTTTTCACACACACACACCCCCCACAGAAAATGGTGCAGTGTAGGCAGAAAATTGGCTGTGAGAATGATGTAATCTCTGAGAGAGCTGCTTTGCAGGAGCCTGTTTCCTCTCTGCCCACAAGCCAGTTTGGTATTTTGGATGTACCCAAGGAAGTTCTCTTAGCATGTTTCCCAGCAGGTGGGTGCTGCCAATCTGAGGCTGTGTGAGAATGTGTCTGAGGGTGCATTTAAAGAGAGCTTATTAATAGAGGGGAGGGAGGCAGGGGGAGCTGTATCCAAGGCTGCATCCTCGGCATTTAAAAATGCTTCACTTCAGTCTGTGCTGCCATTTACTGCATTATGTGATGCATGTGGATTTTCTAAACAAAAAATGTTTATGAGGAGAGTATATTTTAAGATCCCTTTCATGACTGCACAGACCCCTCTCCCAGCAGATGGCCTGACAGTTGCAAGAAAACTATTCATAAGCCAGAAGCAGGATTTAAAATTCTTTTTTTTTTAAAAAAAAAAGACAGTTTGTTCTCCATGTACATTTTAAGCAGGTACTAATTCTGTCCGTGGTAGCACCTTCCCCAGCCCAGCAGCACCACAGCACCCAAACCTGCACCCTCCTGGCTACTCCCACACTGCCCCATCCACAGGGCACCACTGAAACTCCAGTTCCACTCACTGCTAACTTGGAGTAATACTGGAGACACAACCAGTTTCCCTTTTATACCCAACACAGGAGATATACACAGCGAAAATGTTTGCTTGGCATCTGTAAGTGTGCAGAAACAAGACTTTTCCAAGAACGTGAATATATTTCATTCCATTTTCATTCTCAGCCTTGACAGTTACCTAGATGTTGTTAACAACCTTTGGGGAAAATAACCAGCTAAGAATAAAGTAACTAAACCAGAGTCACTTCATTGTTCCTAAGTTCATCTCTTTGGGGAGAAAGCTTGAAGCAATGGCTTCATACAGCTGCATTTGCTGACCCTTTTAATTGCCTGCTACAGAACCTCCTGCTTGAAGGAAATGAGTGCTTCCATATCATGTGCCTGATAAATAAATAATGCCATCCCTCTGGAGACAAAAATTCCATCTCTCGCACAAGGACAGGGACTAAGTGTCCTTCCAGTTTGGGGAGATGGTTTGTTTTTGCGTTTCCTTCACCTCAGGAGCTGAGGCTTATTATTTGTCACATCAAACACATTTGGAAATATTTCTGAAAAATTTGCCTAATATCCTGCAGCAGTGAGTTGCAGGGTTGATTATACACTGCATGAATGTTTTCATCATTTTTCCTTCACCTTTCCATGCGTATTTGTGCTTCAGAGAAAACAGAATAAATAGCCCCTTCTCTCTCCTTCTGTTATATCATCTTTTACTCTTGTGTTTTGTAAACTAAACAATGCTAGTCTTTTTAATTGCTTTTTAGAAGGAAGCCTCTTTCCTCATGTGTTTAATCATTTTTGATGCACTTTTTAGCTGCAGAAGTACATACATGTGGGCAATATACACCCTGGAGCAATCAAAAAGTCTGCTAAGAAGAGGTTTTAAGGCTTTGCAGAGGTTTGCTCTTCGCTCCCAAAACAATTGCTGTTCATCTCATTGTAAATTCACTTTTAGAACAGGGTCCCCCTGTGCAAGTGCTGAGATGTGTGTGCAGATGTGCAGGTTTAAAAGTGAGGAGCAGCACAGGGAGGGTGAGGAGGCTTCACCTCTCATTCAGCTGAGTGAGCACCAGGCCAGCCCAGATCTGCTGCAGAAATGAAGCCAGAGCCTGGACCAGGGTGAGAAATTGTTTGTCCTGTGCGAGGGTGAGCCTTCTGAAGCCACGCCTTTCAGACAGATAATTTGTAGATGACATTGTTTGCTGCATACAGGTAAAAGCCTTACAAAATAAGAGCCTTGTTACCCTTATAAAATTGTGGCTGAGGCCTGCTATTTCAGCTAAGCACAGCTAACAGCCGGCCTGTTAAGTTCCCCTGAGAAAGGAATTGGCACCAGTGAGAAGAAAGACTTTACCAGTGTAAAACATCTTCTGTTCAGGAGACAAGAATGTAAACATCGTTAGAGAGGAAAGTTCCTGGTGGACACGTACACCAGCAACTACCAACCAACAAACTGAATGGCCAGGAGTTACTAACCAATTAGAATTAAGCATGATGCCTTTAGAAAACCCTATAAATATGAGCTGTGAAGAATAAAGATGGGCTGCTGTGCATGAAGAAATAAGTGTCTTGACCATCTGTACTGAGACAGTTGTTCCATCTTCCTGAGGTTCCAGGCTGCCTTTGTCCTCCATTCAGCCTGCACAGCCCTGCCCCAGCCCTGAGAACAGGGGTGCTGAGGGCAGATCTGGTGTGCAGCTCTGCTCAGCCCAAAAGAGAAGGGGAAGGAGGAGTAAAAAGCTGGCAAAGTCTCCAGGAGAAACCTCAGTGCTCTCCAGTTGGGACCTCTTGGAGGTGCAGTCAAGGCAACTGGCACTTCTCTTTTAGCAGCCTCTTATTCTCTGCCCCGCAGAAGGTTTTTGCTTGCTCCTTTCTGGATCCAGTCTCTGTGTATTATAAAGGCCAGAACCACTCCTGGGGGAAAGCAGCACACACTTCATCAGTGTGTGAACTGGCTGTACATAGGTTAGCTGAAGACCAAGGCCAAACATATTTTGCATAGGATTCCCCCAGTCTAATTTCAGCCCTTCTGAATTCCTTTCACTCCTAAAGTCAAACTGAATATATCTTGTCCTTGGAAAGTTCTTTGCTAATCCAGTTTGTAGTTTTAAATGCTATGTAAACAGTTTCACCATGGATTAATGTGCTGTTTCAAGGCAGTGAAGATTTTAATATTGCCATTAATTCAGAGAAATAGACTTCTGTTACTATCACGGTTCTTTTGGAAACTTAATTTCATTCAATGCCCTTTTGAAGGCTTTGCACTAGAGTGTTAAATGAATGCTATCAAAGACCGTATTAAGGAGGATTGTATATAGTTGACCAGGGTTCATGCCAGGGCCTAGTTTTAGACAGTATCTTACATTGAAAATATGGTCCTTCAATTATACCGTCTATTGCAGAAATGAAATTACCTTGAATGCTTGGTGTAGTAGGCTTATTTCTTACAATACAATAGTAAATCGTCAAATTCTTCCTCACAGTAAAACATATCTGATTAAAAACTGAAAGGGAGAGAAAAATGTGAAAAGCAAATCAGCCATAAGAGCCCTGGGATCAGTGAAAAGACAGCTTAGACAAAGGCTCTCCATTTGAGTAGCCCAAATATTTCCAGGATTGTCTGAATGTTTCAAGTAGAATTGTCCAAAGTGCCTAATGTTCTGCCAGCTGATTCAGGATGCTGGAAAGGGGAATCAGAGGGCCGAAGTGAATATGCAGAAGCTTTTAAATACATTCCCACTACCCACAGTAATCAAAGTAATTTGCAAATACATCTTCTTAGCAAAACTTAGCATCTTTGAGATCACAATCATAAAAAACAATTGATACAATTAGAGGTATGAAGCTACATTTTGTATAACTGCAGCTATTCACATTTATTACATTTCTAAGTGCTTTCTTGTCTGCTTTCCCAACTCATAATGTACATCTGATTTATTTGGAGAATAATAGTGATTGCAGTCCTTCCCTAGGTTGTTTTGGGGGCTTTTTTCTGCAATGTTTTAGGTGTGGCTTCACTGTGCAGGGTGTCCAACCTGCAGGGACCCACCAGGCCTTGGCCAGGCTGCTCTGGCAGGCACGGCTGGCACCTTGGGCTTGGTCTTGACTGAATTGAGTGGCTGTTGCTGCTAAAAATGCACAGAACCTGCCGTGGAGCTTCCAAACAGTCTGCCGGCCTAATTCCAGGATTACAGCGCTTAAGGACAGGTAAGGATGATGAACAAGTGGAAAGGATCTTATGTCCTTACATCCACAGGGAGTCCCGTGCCTCTGTCCTGTTGGCATTAGTCGTGTAAGCCTCTCATTCATCCACCTTGGGAAGACTGATTTGCTCAGCCTTTGGTGTTTTGCTCGGGTTTTGATGTGCCAGCTGAGCGAACTGAGTGATTGCTTGTGTGTATGGGAATTAATTATGAATTTAGACTCTACGAAGCAGTCTTGTGGACTCCTGCTTCATTAGTAATCTGATCTGTTAGCCAATGCACTGCTGACTGCCTCCAGATACTTCAGATACCATCGCTAGAAGGAGCAGATACTTGTGTGAAAATTGGGGTGTTTCACCAACTCTTTGCATTAAATTCTTACCATCCTCCTCTTATGAGGAGGGCAGCTTATGATGAGAGGCCAGAGCCCAGGATAAGTGTTGCTGTCCCTGCTGAAAAGGTGTCCTGTGAAAAAGATGCCATTGATTTTCTTTCCCAGAGAAAGTCAGTTAGAGTGCAGTGATCTGGTTTGCTGGGCATGGACGTGCACCCTGAGACTCTCATGCTCCTTCTGTCTTCAGAGACAGAGTAAAATACCCCAAGAGTTAGAGTTGAAAAGCAAAACACAATAGCGAAGTGGTTGTTTTCTTCTTCTAACCAGTCTCTTCTTATTTGTAAACTAATTAAAATTATTCTTAGGCAGTTTGACACCCTGAGCCACCACCTGCAGGAATCTTATTGTTTAGTAAAAAGGAATTGTTTTTGTTTTCTGTAAGAGACCTGGATAGGCAAAGAAACATTTCTCTATTGTATGCATTGGCAAGAAGGATTAGACAGGCTGTAATCTTGGTCAGTCTGACTTCTACAATTATGGAAAATTACAAAGATTGATGTAAGTTGCAATCTATCTTATTCACAAACTGGTACAGGATGAATCTTGTCTTTTGAAGTACATATTTCACTAAAACTAGAAGACATATGAAGTGATTTCTTTTTCCTCCTTTTCCCCATCAGATTGATAATAGTCTATGCAGGAAAGGGATGAAAAATACAAAAAGAAAAAGTTGGAGCTATTTGAATTGTCATGGCAATACCCTGGATTTTTCAAGAAGTTTGGTTCTGTTTAGCTAGTCACTTTAATTTTCCTTCACTAACTTGTCTCCATTCTCTGCCACAATGATAATTCTTTATATGACTGTCAGCCCTTTGCATTGTGACAGCTTAAATTAATGTTTTGATTTTTCCTCTCTTTGTAAGAATACAACAAAGAAGACAACCGCCAAGGATAGGACAGAAACTATATGAATGTAAAACAGACACTGCGCACCAATAAAGCCAGAAGGAATAATTTTCATGTTACTGCCTTGTTAATAAGCTTTTGCAACAACTGATCCTAAAGTCTTTAGGTTCTCTGGGTCTGTATGACCCTTGTGCTTCATCTGCATTGTGGTGAACTTCTTGCAGGGGGCCTTGGACATTTCTGGGAATGCTTCAGCCCATTTAGGCTGGGGAGTTTTAACACCTCAGGAAGGCTGGTTCAGCCTCTGAAACTGCACTAACCACAGATGTAAGCTTTGGTGGGTTAGCTTGTTTTGCCCTCATAATCATAGCACACTTGTGCACAATGAAAACCCTTTTGTAAATTAATACTGGTTCATCTCATCTTTACACACCACCTCTGCAAGTGTTAAGAGGGTCAATAAGAAGAATTCCAAAAGGAGGAGTAGGAAGGATTTGATTTGGCACTTACAAAAGAAATGATGAAAAGGAATTGTCTTAAGATTTTGTGGAGGTTTACACCAATCCTTATCCAAGGTTCAAGGCCTTTAGCAGCATCGTTCCTGCTCTTAATGTATGCTTCGAAAATCCCAACCCATCTGGCATTGCCTTAAATGAAGCTTGACTTCAATGAGGATGGTGTTTTTCAATGTTCTTTAAAAAAATCCTTTTAAAAAGATCTGAGATGTCAGATGCAGTTTAATGCTTCAGTATAGCTGAAGATTTCATTATTACCTTGTCTCATTTTTATCGTTTTCCATCTGTTTTTCCTCTCATACATTCCTTCTGGACCTGGCCTCACCTGAGAGATGAGGAATTTAAATGAAAGTAGAACAACAAAAAAAAAAAATACATTAATCCATTCTTTGTGGCAGAAGCCACCAGATGATGCTGTTACTCTTACAGCTTCTTAGCATGTGAGCAAGATTTCAGTTTTTGAAGGAATGTCGCATTGTTATTAGCTTAGTTTTACAGTAATCCTCTGAGAGAAGCTACCAGCAGAGTGTGTTTTCTGCTTTTTTCTCTGTAGGATGCAGTTCTTAGGACAAATTACATTCCTTAGAGTTAAATGTGCAGTGCCATACTGCAAAGTAGTGTGTTCCAGAAGGAGGAGGATCTCCTGTGATGACTGCAGATACCACTGTAACAGGGTAAAAATAATAATTAAAAAAAGAAAAAGCATAAAGAGAATTGGTTTGACTTAGGAGAAAGTCCACATTACTTCCTGTTTTATCAACAGATCAGTGCCAAATGCCCAAATGCTGCCACACTATAGAGAAAGAAGAGAGAGTTGTCACAGATAGAACACATTGAAGAGGGAAACGACACTCTTATCACTGAAGATGTGCTGGGCCATGTCTGAGAGCCATCAGGAGAGCATTGTTTGCACCTCAAACCATCCCTGGACCTGTGCCTCTCCCTCTCTAACAGAGAGCTGGTCCCAGAGAGCTTCAAAGACTAGATCAAAAGTGTGAGCTGTACTATTTATCTCAATGGACCACAAGTGCTGAAAGCTAGAGATGAAAAATTTAACATCAGATTTGTCAAATATTTCACTGCTGATGGGATCATTTTAGCAGAAATGACCAATGGCAGTGCTTATCCATTAAATTGAAGGTTTAATATAAAAAATAAATAACGTGGGAGATAGGGCTTCTGGTGGATGGTTCATTTATGCTTTTTAATTAAAACACTTGATTGTTTAAATGCAAATGAAGCCAACTCAGAAATGCCAAAGCATAGCTGGAAATCCCCGTGGTGGCTGAGGCCGGGCTCGCTCAGGTGCGGCGCTGGCAGTGAAGCGCAGGGGAAAGTCTCTCTGTCCCTGCAGAAGGCACTGCCACCAGCTGCTCCTGGCTCTGCTTCTACCAGCAGGTGCAGCCTCACAGGTGAGAGCTCCTGCCCCAGCCAGGCTGTGCCTGGACACTGATCTTGAGCTGGGCAGCTGCAATGAAGGGCACCTGTCAACGTTTGGGCAGTGCCAGAGCTGAGCAAGGTAAGAATAAACCAATCTAGAGACTGCCCTCCTTGCAGCTGAGGTGATCTTTGCCCCAGGATTTCCAAGCTTGACCACCATTTAATGCAAAATAAGTTCTGTTTATGTTTTGCAGATCTCACAAAGATGAACAAGCAAGCACACACGGAAACTAGGCGAGCCCATCGTAGGGCTGGTGCAGCCAGGCTTTGCTAAGCCAATTAAGCAATCAAATAAAGGCCACAACTGAAATGGGCTCAACAGATCAGTGAAATCAAATGGTGAAAATTAATATACTAGGAAGTTAAATCAAAATTATAAAGCTGAGACTGAATTTGATTTGTTGGTCTTGGGCTGGGGATATTTACAGGGAAGCTGTTTTCTTTGAAGTCTGAAGGATGTTTGTGTCCATTAGGGGTTAGGTTTGTGCTGTTTCTTCCCAAAAGAGGCCCTCTAAAACAAAGGGTGATTCTGACATGTTCCACTTAAGGATGAGGAACAGCCACCACAGTGCTGTCAGCAGTTCTGCTTCATTCTTTTATACCTTAAATCTCCCTGTTGTAACAAGTTACTTGGTTGCTGTTGTGATTTTCCCTTTCTAACATAAAAAACCTTTCCACAGAAGTGACACAGATGACAGCCAAATCAAGCAGTAACAGCTTTGGGTGAAAAAAATAATAAATTCAGAAGAATCTTCCTAATTATATGCAAGATTTACAGAGTTTGGTGTTTACTTTTAGGGACCTGTATGTAGTGCTGTTTCTCCATTATAGAGTGCAAGTATGCAAGTGTGTCTTTGAGATAAGGCAGTATCATCCTGGTATAATGGAAAGGAAATTAAAAGAAAGAGCTCAAAATGCTTTATAGTTTGGGATCTTCACTTTTGCTGTTGACAGCAGCTGCAACAAAGATTCAGGTTGAAGACAACTTACAATTCACGTTGAACATCTCTGTGGCATTAGCACAGCTAGTAACAAGTCTTTTACCTCTGCCCCCATGGATTGTACAGCCACGAGAAGGAAAAGCTTTATGTCCAGAAGCTGTCCATGCTGCCTGGGAATGAATGTACTTCTTCTCATCAAGATCCTCACTCCTTTCAGAATCCTGCTCATGGTGATGAGAACCAGACCTGGTGGATGATGTTGCCCAGGGAAGCCTTGAGCCATGTGGTTACCAGGAGGAGGGTTCACTTGTTGTGCAATATCTGCCAGTATCATTGCAGGCTGCTTGTCAGTGAAGCAGGGATGAGGAGAGCAGGCTGTGGAAATTCATCGTTGTTTCCCAGCTAAATGAAAAATATTGAGTGGACAGTGCAGTAAAACACACAAAAAATAAATTTTTTGTGAGTTTTTCCACAGCAGCTGCTCCCTCACCCTACCTTGGGTAATGAATGCAGGTAAATTCCTAAGCTGCTCCAGATTAAAATACTCCTTATTTTTGTCCCATCAGGCTAAATTTTGCTTTTAATTAGAGATTTTCTAGGTTTGATTCAAACTGATTGCAAGGAACCTTTTTTTCTAAAGGAGCAGATTTTCCTTTGAGCACAGGTTGGACTGCCCTTGGGGCCAGAGAACTGGGCTGCAAGGTCTGGGCTGCCCTTGGGCTAGAGCAGAGCCCTGCATGAAGGCATGTGGAGCACCTCCTGCTCTCCTCACATCCTTCACCAACCCTACATGATTGACCACAGGCCAGGGCTCACCATCCACCTAACCCAGGAAAGCCACATCAGGTTACATCCCTGACCATGGCTGGGGGCTGGAATTAGGTGGTCTTTAAGGTCCCTTCCTGTTGGAACCCTGGGCACTGAGAATTTCAGCTGTTCTGTGCTGACAGACTCTGACCCCCAAGCAAATACTGCATTAACCTGAGGCAGTGGAGAAGGCTTCCAAAATTGAGTGACAGCACTGGGATTGTGAGTGTAGAGTTTGAATAGAAGTGTGTGATATCACGGGGTGGAAAACTTAGAGTTTAAGCATTTAGAATATAGTAATATAGATATAAAGCAAGATGGAGGTTCTGGGGTGTAGGCCAGTCCTTCTTTTTCACCTTCTTCTCCATAGGTCTGGGTGGTATTTTGTAATTGGATAGAAAAATCTGCATTATGGGCCATGGGTGGTTGGTTATTGGGTTAAAAGTAAAAATAATTTAGGTGTGATTTCATAATTGGAGAGTTGGCCCTTAAAAGGCCTCGTAAAGAAAGAGCTAGGAGCCATTTTTCACTTTGTTAGCTAGAACTCACAGCTTGTGAGACTGTGACATAGATAAGAATTAATAAACATCTAAGTCCAAACAACAAACACCTTTTCTCGAGCATTTAATCTGAAATCTAGCAGAAAAGAAGATAAAAAAGCAACACCTTGAACCTAAACCAGTCTGTGCTCCAAGAGCTGGGACTTTGGCAGGAGGTGGGAAAGGGAGAGGAAAGGAGTTTTCTCGCCGGTTGTGTTGGACATTCCCAAGGACGTGTAAATCCCGAAATCCATCTGTGCCACAGCTCAGCTCAGAGCATGCCAAAGGCTGCTGAGGGAACTTCTGTGAGCAAGTCTTGCCCAGCATGAGAGGTGGGCTGCAGAGCCAGGCCTTCTGTTTGGGCAAAACCCAACAACATCACTGAATTAAAGACATAATTGAGGTTTTGGCAAAACTGCATCACAGCTGCCTAAGGTCATCTCCAGTGAAAGAGGCCAAGGAGGTTTACACGGAAGATGTTAATTGGATTTTCGTTTTCTCTTTAAAAAGGTTCAGAGCTATCGGATCTCACCCCAGTACAAGCTGCATGAATATGTCCAATGATATTGTGAGCTGATTATTGTTCGTTCTTAACAGCTTTCCATCTCCGTAACAACGGTATTAGCATTAATATTGTGCCCAGGGCTCTGAATGTGGCTACTAATGGAACTCAATCAGCTCCTAAAGAACAAAGGACCTCTTTTACATGGCACCCCTCGACTGTCAGAGGATTGGATTAGCAGCTTGTCAATCCTCTGGTTCCTGGTGCTTTTTTTTGATGCACCCTTGAATACTTGCTTAGTACATGGAATTACATTATCTGAAAAATTAATACAAAATATTAAGAGAAAGCTATGTGCTATTCCCTCCTGACCTGATTATTCTAGATTATTTAACTAAGTAGCCAGCATAGCCCCTAATTTAAGTGCTGAATTTCTACCACACAAAACGTTATCTTTTCTCATAAAAGAAGCCCACGAAAAGAGCAAGCTCAATTGCCAATTACGCTTCTTCCATGAAATCTCTTCTATCCCCTTCAGGATAGGTTTGGGTAAAAATATAATTGCAGTGGATAAGGAAGCTTAAGAAAAGATGTAAATGAAAAATGTTATGTGTTGGCATCTGATTGATCCATTTGAAAGAAAGAGAAGGAGAATTTGATGAGATGGTAAGGAGCTCATAGTTTGTTTCGAAGGAATCCAGCATATTTTTTTTAACCTGTACAGGGTGCTGAGCTATAATTAAGAACGGCAAGTCAGTGAAAAATCTATTTAAACTCCTGACAGCTTCTCTGCATTAGCATTTTTGACATCTACATTCACTCTCACAAATCACTAATGTGATTTTTTTTTTCCAAAATTATATTTTTATTAGCTTTCTGCATATAATAACAAAGGGAAAATGATGTTGCAGCCTGGACAGGTCTTTAACTCAAAAGCTCGGCACTTATATTATGCTTAAGTGGCTGCCTGATAATTGTTTTATTCTGAAAGAAGTTTTGTAAATATGTTTTCATCTGTAAAGCATACTTAAAGGGAAAACAACTGTTTGATACTGTTAGTTGGTGAAAAGTGTGGCAAACCCTGGATTACAAACATTGTGATTAATTGATGTAAAGATACTCATCTCTGGGTTTTTTTAAAATAATAATAATAATTAATAAAAACAATAANNNNATCTATTATTACCATTACTACAATTATTATTACTATATTACCATTATTACTGTTATTACTGTTATTATTATTATTTTGGGTGAACACTGAATTATATAGGTCTTTCCCATTAATAATTATCCTAAGCCAAGGGAAGAACCATGGCTCAAGCCTGGTAACTTGTGTATAGGTATAATATTTTCAAACACACCAACAATCTTCCTCAGAATTAGAAGAATTTGTGATAACATTTAAGTCAGATGCACTGTGAATGTGTTGAGTTTAATTTGATAGCAAAGAAATACCATCATTAATTAAAATGCTTTCAGATTAGTGTTTGTCTTGCATAATTCAACATTTGCCAAAGTTCAGGAAAGATATGCACTAAATAGAAATTATTACTTTGATAATGCTGCTACATTTCTTCTCCTTATTTTTCATATGGCTTTTTAATTTGGGTAATGAGTATATATCACTAATCATTTTGAAAGCCTATTACCAACACCAACCAATTCGTCAACTTGAGTTAATAATTTACTTTATTAGATAAATTGGAACTGGACACAGCTGTGGAGTACCGAATGAAATAAATAATAAAAAAAAAAATTTAATGTCTCCTTAGCAGATAACCTATTTTCCTATGCGCAAAAAGTGCCCCTTGTTCTGTCAGGACTTGTTTTCCCCCTGCTGGAACTTCATTGGTAGCCTTTAAGCTCCTACTCGAGACACATTCTACTGCAGGGCATTTGGAAATTAAATGCTCAAGGAATTAGAAGAAGACGGTCTTCTCCCATACTTAATTTCCCCATGTATTATTAGTAGCTGCCTCTGCACTGCTAATGCCCTTCTCGCACTCTGTAGGCATGAGCTGGCAAGGTCATTTATTTTTTAACGTGTTTACTGGAAAAATGCAGTTGCATCTGAATGATTGTTTTGGGAAAAATAAAAATCTTGGGATGAGTCATAAGTGAAGAAAAAAGGTCATTTGAGAAGATTTCAATAAGGGGAGAAATTGATAAAGAATATGGAAATGCATTCTAATTAGAATGAAAAGTTTGAGGACTGCACCCTGTAGTGAAATTGGTGTCTGCAGCAGACAATGCTCTTCATTAACAAATCGGGACCTCACTTTTATTACACTCAAACCAAGATTCTTCACTGTGTCCTGCCACTCAAAAACATGCATCAGTGACCACAACACTCACCCGTGGTTATCCTTAACCCTCTGCATTTGTGAGCAGAGAGAAACTCTGCAAGAAGCCCCGGTGGAATGAGGGATGCTACAGAGATGGAGTGCATTGTGCTGAAACTGAATCCTCCTTTGAATGGTGGAAGAATAATAAGGACCCTGCCTACTGAATCATGCTAAACTGCAGCATTTATTTATTTTTAGTACAGTTTTATCTGGTGACAATGCAGTCATTATGGCTTTTTGTTGTTAAGGTGTGTGTGTGTGTATTTCTATTTGAAAACCTTAGGATAAGAAAGGCATGAATGGTAAAGATTTGAAAATGAACCCCATCCAAGCAGTCACAGCTCCAGTCCCCCCAAGTTCTGACATTTTTCATTACTGTGGGTCGCTCTATGGGAAGGACAGGAAGCAAAAAAAAAAAAAGAAATGAGCAAACACCTGGAGAAATTTAAATGAGAAGCCTTGTCTTTAATAAGATCTCGCTTTGACATTAATCCCTGTCTGCAGCTGAGGTATTGTTTGCCTTTGTTGGAGCCATGGTCCCATTCCTCGGCTCAGCTCCTGCCACCCGAGCTCTCCTCGTGGCTCTGGCTGTGAGTCAGTCCCAGCAGGGCCAGCACAGCCCCTGGAACAGCTCTCCTAGGCACTGCCCTCAGCCCAGGTGAGCTGAACTAAACATAGCCCAAACCCCAGCATGTTCCAGCCACTGGAACCTCTTCTCAGATTTCCTCGTGGAGCATCCCACCAAAAATCAGCTATTTGCACACAGGGAGTTTTAACAGATTTCCTGATGAAAATGGATTTCCCTGGGATGGGGTGGGCAGTGGTTTATTGCTGCCTACATCCAACATCTACATCTGCTGAGGAAGCAGAAGCTGCATCTCCACAGCTGAACCGGCCCCATCTGTCCTGGTGGCTGGCTGTGCCCACAGCTTGTCCACCCATCCCTGCAGTGCTGCCAGCCCTGCTGTGCCAGGATCCTCACCTGAGCTTTCCCAGCAGCTCCTGGTGCAACTGCAGCGGCAGCAGCAGTGCTGGGTACCCAGGCTGATCCCTTAGGGACACCTGAGACCCCCTGCCAAGGCCTTGAGGGGCTACAAGACAGCTGGAGAGGGACCTTTCCAAGGAGCTGCAGTGACAGGACAAGGGGAATCACCCCACTTTGGGGGCCATACAAGGGGTAACCCTCCTTAAACTGAAACTAGGGGTTTGGATTAGATATTAGGCAGAAATTCTTCCCTATGGGGGTGGTGAGGCTCTGGCACAGGTTGTCCAGAGAAGCTGTGGATGCCCAACTCCTGAAAATGCCCAAGGCCAGGTTGGACAAAGCTTTGAACAACCTGCTCGAGTACAAGTGTCCCCACCCATGTCAGGGGCTTGGAGGAAGGTGATCTTTAAGGTGATCCAAGCCATCCTTGGGCTCTGTGATTCAGCAGGGGATGATTTCCCCAAAGCACTGGTGTCTCAGCCCCTCCACAGCTGGCAGTGAGCACGCCTGGAACAGAGAGGAAGCCTGACTGGCATAGCAATAGGAGGCTACTTTTATTTACTTCCTTAGTCTTGTGAAGGAAAAGGGGGGCAGGGTGTAGATAAAGGTAATAAACACCTCCAAGCTATGGCAGGGTTTGAAATGATTCTGCTGTTTATGGTTTCTCCAGGCTACAAGCAATTCAGTGTCTGTTAAATGGCCAGCAGCGCCTTCACACAGATAGGGCTGAGTCCCAGCACAGAGCCAGGGCCAGGGGCAGCAGGATGACAGAGGAGCACACAGGTACAAGGCAGGCACCCCTCCGCAATTGTCCTGACTCCTCCGCTGCTTTATGGGCCTTGTTCTCCCAGCTTGAACACTTGTATTCCACTGGGGTCAGTGCCGAGGCTTCAGGGAGCCCTCTTGGGAATGGGAGCACTTCAGACCCTCCAGACATGAAGAGCAAGGTTTTTCCTGCCATGGCAGTGCCTTGCCTGCTCACACTCACACACACAAGCACACCTCCCTGCACCTCCCAGCCTCACAGCTCTCATTCTCCACTCCTCAACGTTCCTGCTGTGTGGCATTGTAAAGCCATTTGGATAAATTTGTGTTAAAAAAAACCTAATTCTTGTTACCTGCTCTGTCAAGAGTTCACCTGGCTGAAGTGATCTTTGGGATCCCTGATGCTACAGGCTGGCAGAGCATGGCTGGGCAGGGGCCAGGGCTGTGCCTATGCTGTGGGAACAGAGCTGGAGGGGGGATGCTGCAGAGCTGCAGCTAATTACAGTCAAAAATCATAACTTTAGACAACTCTAATGTTTGCAGCTGGAAAGACTTAAAAGCTATTTGCCTCTAATCTCCCTCTGACAATCAATGAATTGAACAGTAAATGTTATTAGACTAATTTACTGTTCATCAAGAGTAAGAAATGAATAGAATAATTTACTATTCATACATCTAACTGTGTGACATGTGTACAGATCAGTTTGAAAGAAAAAGCAACATTAGGGTTCCAGTTCTCCTCCCATACCTTTTTTTTAAATTTCAATTTATCTCCATTCTCATCCTAAAGCTGCTGTGGCTTTGCCCCAGTGGCAGAATGACCACATCTGTTTGGATGCACATCTACGTTGGTACGCAGAGCACTTTTCTTCTTGCACAACCATCTCAGGGTTTCCACGGAGGAAAACAGCCAAAAACTGTACAGCTCAAAGGGAAGCCCCTGCTAATTCACACCATTCCCTATGAGAGGCATTTACCTCCAGTTTTCAGGTACCTCCCATGAGGATGCTGCTGTTGTGCTGCATCTTGAGCACCTCATCTTTCTGCTGTGGCTACACTGGTTGTTTGGGAGTTTGGAGAATATGAGGAGTAAATTGGATTAATTTTTCTTTCTACGACAAAACAGGGATGGTATTAGGCATTAGAAAGGCTGGAAAATCTGAATATTCTTAGAGAGTTTGGCAATAATCATGTGTGGAAAATAGTCCAACCCAACAGGTCTGTAGCCTCTCTAGTCAAATAGCCTGAATATTTTAGATATTAAAGACAGAATATGTCATCACTTTCTGGATGCCACAGACCTGAGCACAAAGAAAGCACACTGAAAACTGTGATCTAGAATGACTGGAACTGAGGGTCTCAGTGGGGCTGGTTTTACCTCCTGACGTGGATACCCTTCCAGCCCTCAGTGATAGTTTCTGGAGTCAAAACTCTGAGCTTCCTGGTGATGGTGAGAGGTGTGGCAGCCCTGGTGACTTTACCCTCAAACTCAGGACAAGACTGATGCCCTCTATTGGTTTTCCTTAGCTAAATTCATTTTTATTGCAAGTTGCACCAAAGAGGAGCAGTTTTGTAGTTCGGAGGAAATAGCTGGTAAGTGAACATGGACAACTTCTCACTTCAGCTGTATGGTTTTTCCAGCACCCCGAGAGATCCCACAGTTCTTATTTTGATAAACAAATGCCACCTACCATCTGCCATCTCCCATTGCCTCTGTCAGGGTTGGAGAATTCTTCCAGCTGGAAGAGTCTCAGCTGTCTCTGCACTTCAGCACTATCCTTTGGTGTAATTTTAAAGGTCTATCCACGAGCTCTGAACTGCTGCTGTTGAAAAGAAAATCTGACAAAACCAAAGATTCAACCTCGAAGATTTAGTATTGGTTTTGCTTTTAAAACTATATATAAAACCAACAACAAATAAGAAGGTACAGTTTTATCTTTTTTTCCTGTTTCTAATCATATTTCTTCTCAAGATCTGACAGTCAGGCTTGTTTTTGTCCCAGTCGCACACCAGCACCAGTAAAAGATCCCACCAGCCAAATGCCACAGCAAGTCTGCCAAGAACCTCCTCCCTCAGAATATCTCCTCTCACACATGTGACAATGTGGGAAGGCCTCAGCAAGGTTCCCCAGCATGAAAACTTCCCCCCCAGGGTGTCAGCCATGACAATGAACCCAGAGGCAGCAATGCTCCAGTGGAACCTGACAGACAGACAGATGCTCTGTCTGTCAAGGTGCTCATCCTCCTCACAAGGTCTCAGCAGTAGAGGGGGTGAGATACTGATGATACCACAGTTCCCATTTCCCTCTCCAAGCGACAAGCAGAGAGGGATGCAGTGCTTCCTCTGGAAGCAGCCACAAAGGTTTCAGGGTCACCTGGGGCTGTGGATCCTGCAGGACTGTCCCCATGGAGACATGGAGGTGGTGTCTGCAGGCAGGTGAGAGCAGTCTGAGCTGGTGGCAGCACAGTCACTCCGGGAGAGCCATTACTGTCCCAGCACCAGCACTGTGCCAAGGGCTGGCTGTGCTCGTGTAAACAGTTGTTGGGGGTTAGATTTGGTTTTCTTTTTTCCCTATAGAATTTTTTCCCACAAAGTCGCTAGGAGACTAATGGCTGGGTACTTAGGGGTGCTTGACCAAAACAACACAAACGGCTAGGAAGGTGTAGCACGGGGGCTACACCCTTCTTTGGTCTCAGGGAGTTTTTCTCTCCGGGGGAAGGGAAAAAGGTGATACCTGATACCGCGAGGTTTTGGGAGATAAAGGGCAGGGGTGGGGGCAGTTTTCGCTCTCTTGCTCTCGGCATCGGAGAGAGAAGGGTCAGGCTGCTCTTGCTGCAGGAAGAGNCATGGAGAAACACAGGGATTATTGTTAACTTGTGCTGGATGTGGGGAAGACACCTGAAAACAGGTGCTGCTGTCCTGTGAGAGCACGGCTGCTGCCCTGTGAGAGCACAGCTCCTGCCCTGCAAGGCAGGAGAGCTGGGCTGTGCAGGGCAGAGCTGATGCTGGCTGAGCCGCAGCCAGCCCTGATGTCTCTGCTAGGCAATGTTTAAAAAATAGAATCAACACATCAAATGATCTGTCATGTAAGTTTTCCATGTCAGGGAAAATAGCCCAAGGGCCTTCTTCCCACATTTGCTGCTACAACAGCCAGACAACCTGGCCTCTGAATTTATTCTGGTCTTTAATCAGGCAAAAATCCCTGTGATCTCTGAGGTCGGGCTTCACGGTTTTAGAAATAGATTATGCAGTCCACTCAAAGGAAGGCACTTACCCACCGTTCCTGAGGTCTGTGGTCACTGTGAGAGTCACACACGTTGTGCACAGCCTGCTGAAAATGTGGAGATGTTCTCATTTGTCCCAGTTCTATCTGTGCAATAAACATCCAGCATGGCTGCTTCAGAGCCATTTCTCATGTTCTGTTTCCCTCTGCGTACACACAAGCAGATGCTCTCCAGCACCCAGATGACTCTGAGTGCTGCTTTCATCCTTGGCTAGTTTCTCTATGTTATTTTTTTCCACGCTCCTTGTGTTGTGGTTTACCTTTCCCCTGACTGTGCTTCCCTAAGAACAAATCTGGCCCTTCACAGCTCAGGCACAGCAAGGTTGCACAGGATGCAAGGTCACTGCTGCTCTTAATTGGTTTTGTTCCCCAGTTTAGGGCACAAATAAAAGTTCGATCGGCCAGAGTGGGATTTTCCCTCCCTGCACTTATTGTGCTTGCCTTTCCACCTTAATTGTTGCACAGGTTTTTCAGAATATTGTGAGATGCAAGTTTTGCCCCTAGGAAAGAACAGCAACCTAAACGTGTGTTCAGCTGATGCAGACTCTGCCACTGCCTGCTCCAGGTGGAGCAGGACCATCATGGTGCTCATGAAAGTCTTCATTTCGGGTTCTGGGGACTCTGGGTAATTCAGAGATCTAAAATGAACACACTTCGAGGAGAGAAAGAATATAAAATCAGACATGAGCCAGGGTTGCAGAGCAAGTTAAGCCTAAGCAGCCTTTTAAGCCAACATGCAATTTTTCTGGCAGGCAATATGGTTTTCTTGTATATGAATTAAACCTCGGTAGTCAGTAGAGCTTTGTGCTGCCACTACCCCTCTCTCCCGTGGTGCAGCCCTGGTAACTCTCACTGATGTGTGCTATTTCTGAACTAAAGCATAAGGTTTATCATCCCTGCTGTTCTACCCCGCAAGCAGGAGTTAAAAAAGGTCGACTACTGTGTTCAGGCAACATCAAATTACTGTAAAACAAGTGAGAAACTGCAGCAATATATGGGGAATCTCAGCATCTTCAGCTTTCTTTCAGGCTTTTTTATAAATGGGTGGCAAACTGTTGCATTCCTAACAGAAACAGGAGACATCAACTCAGACATCCCTCCCAAACTGGTGAGCATTGTGGATTTGCAAATGGAAAGTTTTGTACCTGGTCATGACCTGGTGTACTTGGCATGCTTTGTGTGAGCTATCTAATGAAGGGTTTAGTGTTAAAAACCAGCTTCAGGCTCTTTTGGTTTTACTTGATCAAAACATGAGAGAAGATGCACACAGCTACCCCGAGAATATGTCACACTCAGCTCTGGGCTGGGCTGTGAGAGGAATTGGGCACTTCGTCATCAGTCTCTTTAGTCTCCCCAAAGTGGGTGGGAGCTCCTCAGAACCCTACAATTCCAAAACCAGCCTGCTCACACCACTGGGCACTGCCGCCTTGGTCTGCATCAGCCAACTGCTCAGGCAGCACCAGCCCAGTGCCAGCCTTTCCTCTGCCACAGAGGACACCCTTTACCCTTCCAAAGTGACAGCGAGCCCCTCACTGGGTCTGCATGTGCAGCCCAAATGTGTTGGAGTTTTGTGCATGAACGGGATGGGGCTACTATGGTGCCATGAGCCTTTATGGTGACATGAGCCTCACAACAGGCTTTGGGAGAATTGAAAGGTGCCAACAGCTCACCTCTGACAGCAGCAGCCAAAGATCTCTTTGCTATGGGGCATTTTAAAAGTTTTCCAGCCAAGAGCACATTGCTAAAGCTCACAGACAATTGTTCTGGCCAGTCACTAACAGCACACACACGCCTGCTTCAAACAATGCCTGCTTGTTTGCTATTAACAATACACAATATTCCATCACTGCTATCTTGCTGAGCATATTCTTCTGCAGCCCTAAGNGCAAGGGGCTCCATTCCATCTGATAGCACAGGTTCAATAAATCCCTCTCCTGGAGTTTTGGCCATCTTCGTCTGGATAAGATAATTCAGGAATGCAGGGACATTTTCTCCATCCTCTGGTTTAACCAGTTTAAATGTTACAAAAACAGTCTTTAATACCATGCTATAGCCTGAGAAATATATGTGTATTCATCACATTACTTATTTCTAAGTTTCATTAATAGCAGAAGAAAAATAAACTATATTAATACAGTAGGTTTTTTNCCCACCTGTTGGCAGGTGTGCACCTGAGCACTCCTGCACGCACGGTCAACACTCACAGCACACCTGTGTGAAAAACGAGGTTCACTNAAAGCCAATAACATAATGTGTACTTATAACACCTGTAACCCTACAGCTCCAGCTGGCTCTGACTGCTGTTCCTGCAGCTCAAGTGGGGCTGATGGCAGCAGATGCAGCTGTGAAAAACGAGGTTCAC
>WBMY01005689.1:0-31618 GCA_013397315.1 Donacobius atricapilla
TTGCTGGATATCTGTTTTTTGACTTTCAAAGTCTGACTTCTTTCTAAAAATTTCTGGATGGTTCTCAGGTTTAAATTTGAGAACTCCAACAGTGTCTTCTTGGGGAACACACACAAACCCGTCATTATACGGCTTAATTTCTTCAGGTTTTTTGATGGTTTCCAAATCCTGAGTTACTGTTGCCTGAGAGTCTGCTCTTCCTGCTTGCTGCAGATCAATACTAACCATCAATGCCGGCCTTGCCCCATTTCCTGCAGAACCTGTCTCCTGAGAAGCTGCTCTATTTCCTCCAGTAGCACCTCCAGCCTCTGGTGGTTTGTTTTCTTGTTTTCGCTTCTTCAGAGGCTTATCTGCAAGTTAAAAGAGAAAAAATACCACAAATTATACATAAAAACTGATACATGTCCAAGGAAGAATGTCCATTCCCTTCCACTCCCACAATTAAACCTCCTCAGCATGGATGTGCACGCACAACAAAATCCACTGAATTTAAAAGCAAGAATAGGACTTCTCTAACTAATACTTTTTCGAGTATTCAGACTACATTCATTGTCAGCCTCTCACAAATGCCAGTTAATCATTAAAAAAAACCCTCCCTCAAAACATACGAAATCAAAGGCCCTGTGTAATCCTCAAGAGAACCACCTAAAAAAGCAGTTGCAATACATAAGAAGCAAAAAAGCTCACCCCATTTAAAAAATCCCCAAACTACTGAATTACACTTGAAGCAGAAGTCTTAAAAGTCAAAGTTAAGGTGCAGCTCCACAACTAGCTTTTGAGGAATACTACTATAAAAAATATCTCCTGCAGATTCAACCTGCTTTATTACACATGTACTAAGCAAAGATCTGCAGTGATTATGACAGAGGTTTTCCCTGCTTGGTTCAGTGAATCAGCTGGACTTCACACATATTTTGATCAGGAAACACACAAACAATGAACAAAACTGATAAAGTAACTATTCCACCACTCCATGCTTCTCTTTGAAGCAAAGCAGTACACCAAGGGTTGGAGTCTCTACTTTAACACATGCATATTAGGTGAGGGGCCACTACACACTTGAAAACTTGAGTAATTTTCCCTTTGCAATCATAATGCTTTTTACAGATGATACAAAAAGTATGGTGATAATTTTCTGTCAAGAACCTGACTCTGCAATAAGCCTTTCAGTTTACACTAAAAAATCAACAGGAACAGAATACAGAAAAATTGAGTCAACCACACACCCTGTAATTTGGTAGAATTCATAGAAATGAGAAACACATGGAAGTATCCAAAAGAGTATATTCTACCCATATAAAAGTACAACCCATTATATTACCAACACAGAACTCTAAACTAAAAAAAATATCTGCCACAAAAACTAGATGCCCCACCTGCACTAAGCCTTCTATTCTCATTTCTCAACTATTACTGTGTAATTTGTCCCCCAAAAAACACCATATTTCTCTCTAATCAGGGAATATGATTGTAAGTCTAAGGAATTACTAGACACAGATCTACTGTCGAAATGCACAGAAAAATTTCTACATTGTGCCTAGGTTTGTGGTGCCTTATCACCAGATGCAATGAACCAGTTCTCCTACTCAGAGCTGGTACAGTAAGGAGAGTAAGGGGATGCAATCAAGAAATAGGGAAGTAAATGTCAATATAAAAAATCACACAGTCCTCTAGAATTGTAAACCAGAATTACAACATATGAATTCTAATTTCTTGTAAAATTTTAGAAGACTCTTATTTAGAAATACTTTGAAGGATCACTGCCAAAATTAAAATTAGGCCACAATAACAAGCAGTAACATGGTCAATTCCAGTGATGTGAACAGGCTTCTTTCCCTGTAATTTTCATCCTCAAATCTATTTGGGTATCTCTAACTTTCTAAAATCCAAAAGTTTAGCGCACAAGATTAAATGGCTAGGAGACAGCAAAGACAGATACAATAAACTCCATGCAGAAACTGCATTTGATCAACTGCAAATAAAGAACTTTGCAAAGCTCAATAAAAGGCTGTAGGAATAAATGCCAACTTTATGATAGACATGTGAGGTAAAATGAATTTTCCAAATCAAAGATGCAGCTTTTTAGCATGGAGATTTTTGCTTTTTCTTTGCCACAGCAACTGCTAGATTCATATGAGGACTTACGTAGATCAATTTTTTTTCACTATGGATTAGAACAAATATGCATACATCCACACACATCATCACCTTACTTCTCAATTAGAACTCTTTAAATTTTGAAATCTAATTTCAGAAACTTGCATTCTTACAAGAAAGTTTGTCAGCCTTTTCATTTTAGTCCAGAAATGCCAGGCACACTGAAAAAGTCCTGTAAAGCTCCGACAGTGGATCTAACAGTAGTCTTTAAGACATTACTGTTATTCATTATCTGCCCCATTTCTTTAACTGACGTTTTCATCTGTAGCAGAAAGGAATATGCATTCATATTTCCACAACTGCATTTCACTGTCTAATGCATCACCATAAGTCACTATTGAAGGTGGTTGCATTGACCTACCAGGTTGAATGATTCTTGCTTACGCAAGAAAATGCTGTCCCCTCTTATGCCTATTATAGGAGCAGATGGCCACGAGCTGTGATGCCTTAAACAGCTGTAGCTGGATCAACCAAAACTCACCTTTCAGAGCCCTCATGCTGAAGGCACCAAGAACAAACAACCAAAACAATTCAAGTAGGACCAATTCTCTTGCTTGGACTTCTGTAAGTGACCAGGCTCAACATGCTGCTGTTCTTCGTCATCCAGAATATCAAATTTTAAGTTGAGAACACGTAAGTAGATGATCACATCACAACTTGGCACACATATTCCCTCTAAATACATAGCTCTTCTGATGCACGTTCTTAGTTTCTGTTGACATTAGAATACTGATGTTTTAGTAACTTGACATATTGCCTGAGAAGAAAGGGACACCTTCACAGTTTCATTTTCTTAGACGGCAAGGTGATTGCAGACAGAGGTACAGATCACTCACAGATTTCTTCTTATTTCCAGTGCATCTTGAAAGTGAGCCTCAAAACTAGACTTGATCATTACTGCTTTGCCTCTATGAGAATTCTGGATCTAGGACAAAAAAATCTGTCCTGAGTACAAGAAAATATCCAGTTGAACTAGGGCAAAAAAAGGTAGGATGAATACTAGTACCACTGCCTCCATAAAATATAATGAAAAAACTCCATTGAGTAAGTACAAAAACTTTTTAATTTGACATAACAGCTGCAAAAATTTGAAAGCTGAAACATACCATTGTGTTTTGAGGGCTTTATAAAATCTTGAACGCACTTTCAGCTATATGAGAATTAGAATCAGTGAGGTGAGAAGAGAGCAGTGAACCTCTGAAAACAGATGTCTTCAGATCTTCTCTTTTACAGTCAAATATATGCAAGTTTGTACACAGTTGCTTCATTAAGTCATGAGTCGCAAAATGAACAGATGAGCTTTTCAATATCCATTGAAATATACTTTGTATCCTTCAATGCATCAGTATTCAAACTTCATTCACTTCATTCCATAGACAGCAGTATTTTTTTTTAAATGTGGGGATCTAGAACTTCATCAAAATATCAGACTAATGTTTTTCCTTTGAAATCTTACAGACCTAGATCTAAAGCTTGTTGCGGTTCCAAATACGTTGGTTCACAATTTCTTTAATCCAATAAAGTGTGATCAGGATGTTTTTGTTTCTGTCTTTGTTTTCATAGTAAATGGAATATCTGTTAAGTTACAGAAGAGGTTTCTGTCTATATTAATGATTGGGTATACAAGTTCATTGTTTTCAGATTCTTTTCTAAGCCATTATTCACACTTCCAGCTTTCTTCTGAGGTTGTAGACATATTCAAAATATATCTACATTTTTTCCCAATCTCTTTAACAAATTTATCATAGTTCAGAGAACAGTTAGTCTATGTATGAATCCTTTTGACCTGGCAAATTCATAAGAATGTTCTCTTTACCTTGCAACATGCTCACTGAAAGGTAGTACCTTGGAACTCAAAGTAAGATGATAAACTACATTATATGAAAAAGAAAGTAGAGCTGTTCCTTCAAATGAAATGATTCACTGTGGCACAAGAAACAAAACAGTACTGGAACCATATGCTTGACATGGGGAAAAGAATTAGCTGTATTTCCAAGTGGTAATCTCCCACCAATCCTCTTATGAACAGTTTTCCTGGAGATAGGTTATGGCCTCCACCTTTGGAAACAACTGTGTATCAAAGTTATGAGTACTTTAAGATTTAGAAATTTATTAATTAATTACTGGGGAACCTTTGTGCAAAAAAACACATTGCACTGGAAAAACCACAGACATTTTGAAATACATTTCTGCTGAACCGACAAGGCAATTGTGATTTGAAGAAAACTCATCCTGAAAACAGATATGCTTGGAAGCTGAGGAAGTGTTAGAAGCAGCAGGTGGATGAGGAGAGCTGTATCATAAATGTATCCCTATTCTATTACTTATCCTGGAATCTTTCCAAAACAACAGTCAAGATACCATTAATGCTGAAATGCTCTACATTACTGCTTCCTTGCAAGCCTGACGATTACCTTAAATCCCAGAATAAACTCTTTAAACAACTGATTATAATTGGATGACACCAATGTCTACAACTGCTTGGCCTAGCAAATTGAAATAGGCCTTTCCTAAGTATCTATGAAAAGGCAACAAGTCTAAACAATAACCATAAGCATGGTTGCTAAGCTGCCTTTTAGCAGAATGATAACACTTTCTTCCATCAATACTGTTTGGTATACTTGCAAATAGACATAACAGATAATTTTTTGCTTCCCCATTTACAGCTTGTAAGGGACTCAGTGAGAGACTTCATAGTCAAAATTGTTAAATCGAAATGTTCTCCCCTTCGGAGACACAAAAAAGATTGATCCTCTAATCTAAAATTCTAGATGAACCATTTAAATAGTAATTGGAAGTATACATTCTCTTTTTGTAAAGGATAACCTTTAAGAGTTCTGTCTTTAAACCCATGACTTTTCTAATCTCTCATGTTA
Organism: Donacobius atricapilla; assembly: GCA_013397315.1. Classification (NCBI taxonomy): domain Eukaryota; kingdom Metazoa; phylum Chordata; class Aves; order Passeriformes; family Mimidae; genus Donacobius; species Donacobius atricapilla. The sequence continues at coordinate 5,034 of WBMY01005689.1, forward strand.
GAGATTACTGGGGTATGCTTCCACTCATTTGAAATAGCACTTATTTAATTATATCACTAACGAATTTAACTCAAATATACTAGTCCTAAGAGGTTATTACATATTGTCAAACCTTCTGTTTTTTAACAACATCAGAGACAAGTCAGACAGAGGCCAATTATAAGCTTATCTTATTTAAGCTAGCAATCAAGATTAGAAATTTTTGACAAATGGCACATAGCTAAATGTCCAAATAATAAATATATGTCTACTGCCAACTGTTCCCTTTTCTTAGTTATTTTTCACAGATCTCTTGAAAGTTGTCTAAGTGCCCTGTCCCCCAAACAACAGTGCTCTGTAGACCACAAGAATCTAACCTGCATACAAGGAATCTTTAAAATCACTTCATGGTACCAGTGAATGACCTGTCAGGGGAGTCAGGGCAAATTCCAGTTTTTTTCTGCTCCTTCATGTATGCACACCGTTGACAACCCGTAAGAGTCTGCTCCCATCTGACCTCCCTTCAAAGTCCTATGTCAACCAAAGAAAAGAACTGAACAGCCAAAGAGAACCCTTCCCATCAGTAGAAGAGATTTCCACACTAGAAGCTCCTCCCCTTGAAGGAGAGATTTAGCCAACACAGGGCAAAGATTTTATTCTCACTGCTTCCTCTCTCACAGAAGAAATCAAGAAAGCACAGTCATGAACCTCATATAGGAAGCTTCATAGAATGGTACATAATTCAAAAAATCTCTGAAGAGACCAGAAGACTTTCAGCTGCTGCAGCTCAAAGAAAAGGACTTGCAAGACTCAGAACAGAAACACTGGCTAATCTTTAGTGATGTGTTAAAAGACTTCATCAAACCTCTGGTCATTGTCCAAAAAGTAAACCCCATCAAAAGGGATGTCTAAACTCACTCAGTTCAAAACACAAAAAGGCTGCAGCAATCCATGACATGCCTTAAGGTGCAGTAGACGTCATCAAAATGAAGATTCTGAAGTTTTGCTTCCTTTCTTAAACATAGCAACAACAGAATTATCATATAGTATTAGAAATTTTTCTACTTAAGGATGTCTAGTTACTCACTATTCTCTGTCAATATAGTAATACTAAGGAAATACTACACCAGTAAATAACAAAAATTGAACTGCAGAAAAGTATAATCAAATATCTACATTTGTTTAGAGATTGGAAACTGTAACTTAAGCTCCCTGAATTTAATATTGCTTTCACTAACAATATGACTTTAATTTATTTACGAGATAGATTTTTCAGCATAAACGCTGGATTTTATCCATGTGATTTTGTGCAAAATTACAGTTTTGTAAACTCAAAGTATCTCAGCAAAACCTTAAGCGCACTTAGTTTGAAACACCCAGTGCAGCATCTAAATCCACAAGAAAAATGCAACATGCTAACATCAGATTTAATGAAAACTACTTAATTATCACAGCTAATGTATCCAATACGATTTTAATTCATTTGTATAGACAGAAAACTTTAGAAATAAACAGTCAGTTTCCCTTCTCCCTTCCAACTGTTGATTTTGTTCTGCCTTGCGCTCAAAAATATCATCAGTTAACTAGATCAGTAACATTTTTATTCTATGACAATAAAAAAAAAATTGTGTCTTCTTAGGTTGCTGCCAGCATGAACTTAGTGACTGTGAACGACAGAAAAGCTGGGATTAAGCTCTTAATAGGGCTTATTAACTACTCATGCCATTTCTTTACCAAGATTTCAATCCATTATACAGAAATGACAGTCCAGTATGCAAGTCATTACTGGGTTAATGGTATCATAAATCCTCTCATCCAACAGGTACAATCAAGGGTATAAATTACATGCAATTTATATTGAATTTTCTAGTCTTAGTTTAGGGTGTAGACTGAAATAAAGAAGGTTTCTTGCTAAACTGCTATGGTTTAGTTATTTTCTATACCTTCTTACAAAAGCAGTTTTCTGCACTACCCTACATAAAGCACAACCTGGGATAAATAGGGGAATTTTGATTTCATGTTACATATGAGCACAAATAAAAATGCTATTAAATTATATGATCCTACTTTTTTTAAAAAAATACATTTTTAATTTGTTAAATATTTTAACCTTTAAAGAAACTGTAAAAGGAAGTAACTTTTCACAGATAGGTGTAAACATTGCAACATTTCATTGCAATTCCTCTAATAGAATAAGAATTTCTTCCCCTTACTTTTCTTAAAACATGTCTGGACACACACAAACCCAAAATCTGTCTTTTATAGGACCCAGAGGCTGCAAAGATGGTTTTTCTTGGAAGAGCTATATAAGGTGCCTGTTTCATCCATTACATCACACCACAAAATGCAGACCTAATGAAAGCTTGTATATACAAAACACATGATACCAAAGTCTCACATTCTACTCTACAGACACTCAGTTATTTATCTTTCACACTCTATCTCTTCACCTTCTGGTATCAATGACTGTAATCTCCAAGATTAGTGTATGAACTTTTACCTGTAGCTCCATTTTTAAGGAAATAAGCCCCTTACAACATATTTTTGGAAATGAATGCTAATATACTGGTTATAATTACATATTTCAAGATTTCATTAATTGGCTACATAAAATCAGACATAAAAAATTATTCATTCTTAATAGTATTCTTCTATTAGCTTTCTCTTTAGGGAATTTTATGGGGAAGATGGGTAATGGGGAGAAAGGGAGGGGAGCTGGGTAAGAACTTAAAAGGTAAGAGAAAAAGTTACTTACCTATAATTGTAGTTTTGAGACTTTTGCTCCGGCAGATTCACACTCTTGGGACGAGTGTCTCTGCTGCTATGGGCTTGGAACGAACCAAAAAAAGAAGGGCCCACAGCAGGCATCCAAATACCCCCTAACTGATCCAATTATTGGAAAAAAGTTATTACAGTTTCACTTCTTCCTAATTCAAAGAATCTACAGTAAGATTCCAAAGAAGTGGGTAAAAAGGATCCTCAGGGGTAAAATATAAGGAAAAACACACATATACAAATCGGTTTGTCTCATTAAAAAAATCCTTCTAAGTGTTTAGGTTTAAAAAAAAAATAGCCTCCCAATGAAATGGTTAATGATTTCATTACTCTTCTCACAAATGCCAGAAAACAGTGCCTTTTACCAGTGGAACTCCTCAATCTGTTAAGACAGCTGTATTATACAGAAGTATACTTGAAGAAGCATAAAGTCTAACCACACAATTCTGCCTATGGAAGAGCTCAGATTAAAATGTAGCAAATCTGAATAAAATAAAAAAGCTAAATCAACTTGCCAAAGAGTGTCTGAAAAAGAACGGTTACTTTGTGGGATTTTATATATTTTCAAGGTTATCTTCACTTTGCCTGTAGCTAAAAGACTCCGAGCTCCTTTCAGAATTAATATGTTTATTTTTGTTTCACAGTATTTGAAGGTTTTGGAAAAGCATAAAAGACCTTGATGTATAAACTTCATATCTGAAAATTAATTCTGTAGCAGGTTCTTGAAAAAGAAGAACTTAATGTAATGTTTTAGGAAAAGTTTAGTCTAAAAGTAATGGACTAACTTTGAACTACTTAACTACACACAAAGATACGCTACTTGTACCTGAACAGTGGCAAAGCACAAGTTAATGCAAAGAACTAAGGTTACCAAAATGAAATTTCTTCCTCAACGTTTCCATCTCCCAAAACAAAAAAAAAGATGCCTGAGAACAACAGAAATTCCTGGGACAATTTCTAAAATTTAATAGGATTTCCTGTAGTTTCTTGGAGTAGTCAACTTCAGAATGTGAACAAAGCATCATTTCAGTTAAGGGAACAAAACTGGTTCTGAATATAGACCTCTACTTGTTTCAAAAGCCTTCAACAGTACCAAGTAGCACAGGAAGTGTGACTACTGGCAGTAGTTGAAGAGAAGAAAGTGTGAATTAAATTTCACTACCTTTCTGAATAAAATATATCCTCAAAATATCACAGTGTAACTAGAGCAGAGAATGGTTTATCTGTCAATCATTGTGGAAAATGCCAATCCATTTATCTAATATCCCTTTTGAATCACCTTTTTTCCCAACTCAGATAATCTGAGCCTTGATAAATGATAGCTAGATCTATCTGTAATACTGCACATATTCTTTCAAAAGAGAAGATATAGTATTGATCAACGTCTTGAATCTGATGAAAGTATAGAGGCCATTTTGAGGGGAGCAATGGGAACTGAAGACCTGAGTTATGTCATGTTAACACGGACTATTTAGCAGAACTGAAGCTATTAAGTGTAAGAGACGTATTAGAATGTAACTTTTGGTGTCAAACACCTAGATCTTCAAAATCTCTTTTCACTAACAGATACAGAAAAATTACTTGTAAAATTAATCAATTAAATAATAAATCAATCAATCTTAAGAGAGACCTTGATGGATAAAGTATAAAGAGGAGACAAACTCCTGCTCTTTCACACAGAGGACAAGGATGAAACCAACTAGTTAAACTTTGCACCTCTCTATCATGATAACTGAAGAGGATGCACTCCACTTAATCCAAGAGCCAAGTAGCCCAAAAAGACAGAATTACAAAAACATAGCTGCAAAAAGCACTTGGATATGAGGAAGGAAATATAGATTATAAAATCACTTCTTACGCATATCTGACACACATTAGCCCAAATCTGCCAGATTTTGCATTAGTGATTTTTGCACTAAAGATTCCTTTTTCATAAAGCAAAAGCGAGGAAATCAGATTTCAGAAAGACAAGCTGCTTTTCAAAGAAGGCACTTCTGCAAAACCCTGTGTTAGTTCCTCTTCTGAAACACAGACTGCTTTGCTCTTCAAGAGACTTTGTTTGGTAGAAGCTAAACATTTTAATAGCTTTATTAGAAACAATTATTTATTACAGAAAGTAGTATATAAGTTACCATAAGGCTCCAATCCCCATTTCCCACCAGTACCAAATATAATAAAAGGACTCCAGGATAAAAAAACCCCCAGACCTTAGCATTCCCTTAGCCAACTTGTATAATTTTTAGCAATAATGCCCCCCTCCCCCAAAATCTCTGCTGCTTCTCTGAAATAAACTCCACACTACTGGTTATTAGCCTCAGAAGAACATGTCCTATCCAACCAAACCCTTACTGTTAAAAAGAAAGCATTTGAAAATCTGTGATGCAGTACAGAACTATGGAGAGAATGTCTAAAATAAAGGCCAGAAGAGACCATTAATCTACTGTCAACAGTAGCTTTAGGTAGTTTTAACAACTTTTGAGAACCACTTTAATGAAAGTAATTTATGGAAACTGGTGGGAGTATACACAGAAAACACAGTATGGCTGTGATACGCATTTCCATGCCTCTGTTACAAAAGCAGCAAAGATGCTTTCATGAAGGTTTTAGCATACGCTAGCATTTTGAGTAAGTTCTCTGAAGGGATGCTTGCTATTGTAAAGCATCAGCTGGCACCATGCACTCCCACTCTAATTAGACTGAGCACTTGCTACACCCATGCTCTCTTCCTGACATAATGTGACCTGAAATTACAGTACATGTACAAAAAGGCACAAACACCAGGCTTTTGTATAAATACACGATGCAGCTTCGCAGAAATGAATGACATGTTTAGAAGTTATTGAATATGTTTCTAACAGACATATTCCTATATGAACAACAGAGGATGTTTCCTCCTTTGCAGCCTCACAAAATCAAACAGCTTTAACTAGAACAATCCCAGAGTGTCTCAGCTTCTAGACATACCATAAACTTACAAGCAATTGCAAAAGTATTACAAAAAAAAAAAAGAACTGTATTTCTCCAAGGTAACATTTTCAGGAAATCTGCTCCAAGACGGCTAAAAATCTTTCTGCTATATACCAGGCAGTCATGGCTGAAACTTCAAGAGCCAGAGTGAAAAGGTGGAAAGTGCTGTTGTCTATCATAGAGGCAACTTAGCACAGGTGAATAAATAATGTTAATTTGTCCCAGTATAAGGCAGCAACTCTAGTACCTGATGTATAGGAATCGTAGGAACTCAGGAAAATCTGACACCTACCAGAGGATGCAGGTAAGGGGAAACCGTAAGGTCGGAATCTGTATTTGGCAAGATGGTTATAGACGAGTGGTGAACAGAAAGGGTCACAGTCCATAAAAATCACTCCCTTCCCCAACAGAAACAAATCAAGGCTCTGATCATGGATGTGCAACTATGGCAAACAAACTTTACAACTAATGCTCAGCATTTTTTGAAGGCCACAACAAAACAATAAGTGCGTTTTTAGTCTTGATCAAAGTGTTTGAAAGCATCTCAAATTCAAGAACTTTAAAACAATTAACAATAGAAAAAGAGAAATCAAAATAAAATGCTGTGCATTGCTTCAGCTGCTTCTCAGATAAAATGTGGTAGAGATGCTTTTTCAGGTGTGTGGACTGTAGCTTTTGAAGTATTAGGCCACAAACCACAAGCTCTCCAACAATAAATTTAAAACTAATGGAAGAGATTTAAGCAAATAAACAATTTCCCCATCTTATTAAATTAAAATTAAAGCCTGTAGAGATCAGTAGAGATCTCTTCTGAGGTGAGCACAACTTTTCTCCTTATATTCATAAATAATTTTTCCTAAAAATATTTGATTTAGTTACCAAATAAGAAACATCTTAGAAGTTAAACCTCTTAGTACCGCAACCATGTTTACCAACACAGATACACACAAACATGTACAAACTCTCTCCTTTCCTCACCACTCAGGCATCTCTACAAATAGTAAAAAATCACTTTGCATAGGGAGAAAAATTGCTCCCTTTCTGCTGGTTAAAGACCCAAACTGTGTGTAAATTAATTCCATGCAAGTATGTCTACATGAACCATTTTCACCTATGAACTTCCAAAATCAGAATTTTCACCATTTTCCATTCTGCAAGACTTTTCTTGAGATTATGTAATAAAAATTAGGATTATGCTACAAAAGACTTTTTTTCTCAGAAGTTAAACACAGTGCAGAGAAGAGTCTGAAGAATACTTATAGTAAATTATTACTATCTAATTCATAACATACATCTGAAACTGAAGATCTTCAAACCAGTTAACAGAAAAAGAAAGAGAAATCAAAATAAAAAAAGTAATAGATTCAATTAAATCCATTAAGACAGGAAGTGCACCTACCAATGTAAAGACAAAACACTTCAGAGGCCCACCTGGTTCTGTGCTACAAACCATATGATTCATATACCATATACAGATAGATATATGGTAGTTCTCTGAAGTTTCTAATGCCTACATAATAATTAATATCCAGCTGAATAAACATTACAGAAAACATAATTGTATATATTACCCAATCATTACGCTACCTTCAAAAGAACAGTACAGATGTGATTTTAGTCTAACACCTCCTTCACATTAAAACCAAATGGGGATATGAATAGAAATGGATAAAACAGTTTTCCTGCATTTTCTTAAATTAGGCAACATGGATTAATAACACAACTATAAAAACTTACTACAAATTTTGATTTATGGCACTGCTGGGATTTTAGAAACTATAAACGACATCAACTATATTTCATTCAATCTCATGGTTCAAAATAAGAGTATGTTACAAGAATTTTGAAACATAAGAATTTCACTTTCCATCCATTAAGACCCCGAATAAAGAATATCAGATATTCANATGTAAGCTTAGTGGAGTCCTTGGAAGGAGAGCTAATGATATCATACATTGCAGCTTTTTCAGTCTGGTCTTTTTCATCCTTGCCTAACTTCATTTTCTTTTGTTTCTTTTGCTTTCTTTCTGGAGAATCTAACAATATGTCTGGGGGAACATCTCTAGGTGATGAATAAGGTGGAGGCTGAGATTGTTGGATTAAAGGTTGTCTTGATCCTAGAATAATAATTCAGAAAAACTGAACAGTTATGTTGTTTCATGTTTATATAAAAACACACTAAATATAACCTGCATACTTTTAATGTGTACCTCTACATATAAGTGCGTTCACAAAAGGTCTAAATAAGATTGGTAGGAAGCACACCATCACTAGATCAAGATGCAATCTGGACAGTTGCAGTGTATTTCCTAGGAATTTTAGTGGTCCACTGCAAGTAGAGAAGGGATCATTTCAGAGAAGACGGAACAAAAAAACCCCACCACCAAAAAAGAATAAATAAAAATAGTACCTAAGGTTCAGAATATCAACTATTAGAAAACGATCAACAAAAGCAAGTCGATGACAGAAAAAAGGAAAGATCAAAAAGATCCTGATTAAGTGATGAAGACGTAATGATCAGTGTTATATGTACTAGCCATTTCAGCCACACATTTTTAATTAAAAAACACCCAAAACCAAAATATACACAACCTCCTTAACTTGGATTCTGACAGTTCATTTTAAATTTTTTTCTTTTCTTTTCTTTTCTTCCTTTTTTAAAATTTTATTTCAGGTAACTTTATTCCAACCTCCCCCATTCACTACAATCCAGAAAACACTAATTATCTAAAGGCATCTTTCTACCATTCCCTGCCTTATCGCCCCTCATTTTTTGTTTAATGTATGAATTTTTGCTTATATGTGCACTTTTTTCAGGATTTGCGAGTAACTACAGAAATTTGAAAAAGAGGACACTTCTAAATTAATAATTTCTCCAATTAATTACATTTGAAGTTCTAATTCCTCTAACTGATCAACTTCCTGTAAATGTTAGCCTACAAGAAAGTCTGAAAAACAGAGAAGCTTTTAAATCTGTCCCAACTGTAATTTTGAATATAGTTTTGGCTTAGAAGGGAATACTGTGCAAGGTGGGAAACACACACAGTTTCCTCTTCTTAAAGCAACCATTCAGATTCCATTCATCCATTGGGGAATACTGATGTTCAGAAAGCAGTGACTGAGATTACTATTAGTCATCCTGGTCAGGTCATCATAGGTCAGCACTTCTAACAAAAAGCAAAAATTAACTGGAATACAAGTCCTGTGTGCTTCATTCAAGAAACACCACTAAACAAGAAAGCAGCTTTATTCTGCAATTTAAATTACTACCAGATATTTTTGTAAGTGTTATGAATCATTAAGCAATGTACCAAACTGCTGATGAAAAAACAGAATGGTTATCTCTGTCAAAGCTTCAATTTACATGAAAAGTGTGCTTTTACTGATAACCTCTTCACATAGACTGCTATGCTTTTGTCTCCCTAGACCATTCTGTAAGAAGTCCCACAACTTCTGTATGTAGTGAGCAGGGTATGACCTGGGTTTATCTTAATCCTTCTTGGCCCTCAGCAACAAATCCATATTCTGTCAAATAAAATCCACAAATTTGGGAAGCCCTGTTTTGACTCAGCCCAACTTTCGAAATTGTTCTACTACTCTAATTCCCTTCCTCAAATCAGATACCGCATTCAGCAACCACTACCAAAGTTCTCACTACACCCTAAGAAGATTTCTCTCTTGCTTGTCACCAGATTCCTATTCCTGTTAAGCTCCTCTCCACAACTACCATTTCTTTGGGTAATTTACAAGATTAAAGGTAATGTGTAGCAGGAATCCCTAGCTACTAATTTCTTTTATGGTAATGACTACCACTCAGGAAGTACAAGCTCCAGGATATTTCTACAGTAGTAGAGGCAACTCAGAACTTTTCAAAGAGATATTCCAGACATCTTAATCCTGAATTATCTCTTATAAGAATACTTCTAAAGTTGCAACAATGGATCATTCACTGTTTCTCAGAGTTACATTTCTAAACACAGGGGATAGATTTGATTCTCCCTCGTCCTAACCTTCTAAATAAATATGACAAGATCTGATTTAGTATTCATTTGGCATTTCTCATGTGAAAAGTAAGACTGCAGCAACAGACAAAGTAGTTCTTTTTAACTTTGAATAGACATGAGGAGGCCAGAAGGATTTCACTGCATTCCATTGAACAGTCTTAGAATCCAGTAAATGAAGAAACAAAATTAAAGTTTTGCCTCTCCTAGGCAGCACTACAAATAAGTATTTGAAAACAACTTTCTCCTAAAGGAAATTCTTGAAACACTTAGATAGTAAGGCCTATAAGATGCATTTTAAAAGAACATGTTCCAGCAATAACTTCACATATTTCTGAGCTGTTTAGTGATGGTTAAGCCTCTGACAACAAAGAGGGTCAGAAGCTACAATGCCTGTGTATGGAGGTGAAAAGAAACTGAAAAATAAGAAGCATTCTTGAACAGTTTCACCCTATTACAAACCTAAGCAGTTTTGATCAGGTATCACACAATGAACACATAGCACATTCTGTTCAATATTGAAACTTCAGGTGAAAGCCAGCAGTGTGCCCAGGTGGCCAAGAAGGCCAAAGGCACCTGGCCTGTATCAGCAACAGTGTGGCCAGCAGGACCAGGGCAGTGATTGTCCCCCTGCACTAAGACTGGTCAAGACACATCTTGAATACCTTGCTCAGTTCTGGGCCCCTCACTGCAAGAAAGACACGGAGGTGCTGGAGTTTGACCAGAGAAGGGTAACAGAGTGGGAGCACAAGTCCAGCAAGGAGTGGCTGAGGGAGCTGAGGATGTTTACCCTGGAGAGGAGACTCAGGGGGCACCTTATCACTCTACAACTCCCTGAAAGGAGGTTGTGGCCAGGTGGGGATCAGCCTATTCCACTAGGCAACTACAGGAAACGGTCTCAAACTGCACAAGAGGAGGTTCAGGTTGGACCTCAGGAAGAATTTCTTCACTGAAAACATTGGAATGGGCTGTCCAGGGAGGTGATGGAGTCACCGTTCCTGGAGGTGTTCAACAAACACCTGGACATGGCGCTTGGTACTAGGGTTTAGTTGACATGATGGTTTTTCTTTAAAGGTTGGAACAGATGATCTTGGACATCTATTCCAACTTCAACAATTCTATGAAAACGACACCCATTATACAGAGGGTTTTGTCTATTAATGGTGGAGTCAGTCTGGAGTATTTCCTATGGCAGAATAAATATCTTTACCAAGACTGGATAACAGAAAAATAAAAATCCCAAACTTAAAGAATACACAGACAGCTATGATGAGTTTGCTGAACCAGTTGAGATTCCAAGATTGAGAAAGTTTGTTCTGCAAAATGCTGTCAATGCAGTAAATAACTTACAAATCTTCAGAAACTGTCTTTAGGAATGAACCAAATTTCTTATTTTATAACAGAGAAATATGTAGGCTAACTTTGAGTCTAAATCTAAGGCTGACCACTAATTCAGGAGAAAAATAAATCTGACTTTCTGCAGTTGATTTTCCAGAGATAGTATCATTAAAAGAACTTTGTGCATGCTCTCTTTATATAGCAGGAATACGTACAGCTTCTGAGATAAAAGGAGGTTCTCCCCTGATTCAGGAAGGTCACTGTATTGTTACTAAGCACCAAATATTGATAGTCAACCAGATAACACCAAACATAGCTGAGAAGCAGGTACCATCATAGGAAATGAGGTCTATACAGAGAACAAACACAACCATCAACAATACCTCTCTAGTCTTCCAGCAGCAGTCATTCTGACCGCCCATGATAATCCTAGGGCTGGATCTATACACTTCTTAGTTCTTCTATTGGTTCCCAGTGGTAGATGGCACTGAAGTTCTACCAAATACTGTAGCAATTTGCAAACACTTTTTTTTCTGTGATTCTTGACCAGCATCTTATCAAACCCTATATAATGCAATCAACTGCAAAAAGAATTTAATTGCATTGACAGAGACTTAGCCCTCCTTAAAATGTAAAGTTTTGAATCCACTTCTGGTTTGTTTACTCTGGCTCTACTTGCTCACTGTGTATCACTAGCTTGGAGAGCAAACAAAGAAGCCTCTGTCCAGGAGACCACACACATCACTAACATCTCCATCTTACAGTTTTGTCTTTACTTGCTAATCACACCACAATACTCACGCCTTCTTCAAGTATCTTTGATACCTCCTCTGATCATCTCTAAGCCTCTTCACGTCACTTGCCTTTCAAAGATGCAGCAAAGCCACACCACTGATCACACTCTCTGTTGTGATCCACACGGTTAAAAAGCAATTACTAAGGTTATCAGGAAGTTAGGACTCACAGATTTTTCAGTATTAAAAGTTATCTTTCCACTTGTACAATAACGACTTCCAAAGGGTCACATGAAATAGTATCCTCATATTCCTTTAATTTCTTTGCAGGCAAAAGTTCTCAGATGTTGATAAAAGCCCATTCACCCATCCTACCTCTGTTTTGCCATTCCCTGAGCATGAAAGTATCATTCCCTAAGCATGAAAGATGGAAAAACTGTTTGTTAGAGAACAAATGAAGAACAATGTTTAATACATGGTTCATAGCACACTGGAGAGAAACTTCAAGAACGTTCAAGAACTACACTTTTTTAAATCCATAGGAAAGCGATCTTCCACAGTCCTGGAACATGATGTAAATAGGTATACACAAATTGGTGCATATATCTGGATGCAACATTCCAGATATTTTACTGGAAAAGCCTTTGGAAGAGAGGCTTTAAGAAATGTGTATGTGCTAACTGTGAATTATTAAGATTTCATATATGAGTAATTACACTGTAAACAAGTTCCTAAGGGCAGAAGCAGGAGAAGAGAACCAGAGCATTCATATTGTATTCACCATGACATTTGTCTGTTGGAAAAGCTGGGAACCTGTGATTACTGAACGTGAGGAAGATACTAATCCCAATGGATTTTAGAACATACTATTCCCAATGGATTTTAAGAGAGTGCAGTTAAAATGTGCAAATGAAGTATGGGGTTTTTTTGTTGGTTTTTTGTTTGTTTGGTTTTGTTCTTCCCTTAACATGATCTTATTTATCACCTTCACATAAAAGGAAAATTTTCATGAAAACGGGATCAGACAAATTCACCCCAGATGTCTGGCTAAACCAGTCTCAAAATTGATAATAATCACTTTTTGAATCTGTGCCTCCAGTAGACTCAAAAAGGGAAAAACAGCCCCTTCAAAAGCATGGTAAATGCCTGCCCAGAGTGTAACACATAGCCTGTATGATTTAAGTACACTAGAATAATTTTTCTGTAAGAACTGAGATAATGAAGAAATGGTATTCCAAAGGGAATTTGTTAAGAATAAGTATCAGCAAATCTTGAAGAGAGTTGAGTACCATACCTGGACTCCAGCATGGCTTTCTATATAGCTCCTCATAATAATTTCACTAGCAAGCTGGAGAGTGTTAATCTAGTGTTATCCAGACAAAAATACATTGATTACTGTAAACCCTACTGTGAAGCTATGCTCACAGAAGTTCAGTTTAAGGGAGTACATGTAAAGAAGTGCAGCTTTCCAGAGCACTGTTGTAAGAACTATAGTTTAAAATATTTGTCAGTTATATCTTCCCATGAAACAGAATTAGAGACTATTTTATTAATCTACATATCATTACTGCTTTTGGTTTTAAGTCCTTGAGAGGCCAATCCCTGCTTTTAAAAATAGAATCAAAAGTTTTCTTGACTAATTTGAGTAACTTTCTGAAACAAAACAAATTCAGTGACAAGAAGCACAAACTTCTTATTTATCTGTGAATTGAAAGCCGTAAGAGGAAGATAGACAAGCTCTATAGAAAGACAGTAGAACGTTTAAAACAACTTGCAATATAAATTGAAGTTATTGGCAAAGAGCAGCTATACTTGCATATACAACAGTAGTATCACACAAAGTAGCCTCCAGTACTTTCCTGAATCTACTCATCCTAAATCTTCAAACAAAGATGTATCTATGTCTAGGACAGCAGAACATCAAGACATATGTAGATCAATTAGAAGTCAGGTAAAAACATCAAAGACAATTGGATGCTCAGAAATGATACCATACATAAAAGTAATAGAAACTGCAGTGTTCAGTCTGTAGATTAGATTAGAGCAAGACATTATAATGTTCTTTGATATGTAAATGTCTGATATTTAAAAAAGGATGTCATTTATTTTTCTTTGCACATTGGAAAGAAGTCAAGAATTGCAACAAAAGTGATTCAAGTTAGGCATTAGGAGCTTTCTAGCACCAAGAATTCGAATAACTTCTATGGCAAAGCCAAGGAAACTCTTGTTACTAACATTTTAAAATATATGGAAGTTACTGTAAGGAATGCTGCTACAACTCAGCCAACATGAGTGTAAACAGATGGCAAGTCCTCAAGCCCCTTCCTGTTGCTATTTCTAAAATCCTAGACTCTTCCTCTGGAAAGTTTCCCAAATTTTGCATTAGCTATAAAAAAATGTTATTTATTTAGATTGGCAGACAACAATGACACTTATTTTTAGAGAGCATAACTTACCTTAAAATTCAAACTTAAAGGGATAGCATAGGAGACAGATAAAGAACATACATTTGAGAAGTTTTTAGGGACAGACTATTCACTTTCCATATCCTCTTCCAGTAGCTTTCAGGGAAAAGTCCTTGAGCTTGAAATGCCTCATGAAAAACTCAGCTTTGGCTGCTCTACCTAAGAATGGATGTATTCAGAGCCTCCTTGCATAAAAAATTAAGACTTGAAGGAAGAAATATGAATGGATGTTTATTTTCGTGCTATCAGAAAAAAAATCCTTGAACAATTTTCTTCTGCCTTTTTTTAAAGGAGAGAAGGGAAGATTGCATTTTTTCTACACAAGTAGCACTTAAGAGAGAGCACTGAAGCCTACACTATTCATTTGAGAAGATTTCCTAAATCTTCTTGTTATCTAGTCTATATTCAGAGACCAAGTGTAGTGCAATCTCTCTGAAGGTGCTGTGAAGCCCTAAGAAGATAGATGTGATCTTTCCAAATTATTCAGAAAACAATCAAATATTCATTAACAATTTCTGGAGGAATACAACCTATTTGTGGAAAAGAGTGCAAAATCACATAATTTCACAGGAGCTGTTGCTAGTCCTTACAGATGTTTTCCTAAGTATTTAGGAAACTGTATGGAAACAGGACTGTAAATGATATGAACACACCTCTTCACAAAGCAATGGACTAAAAACATTGTGGAAGGCTTTTCTTTATTCAACTCTTTAGAATTTTCCTCAAGAAAAAATGAAGAATTAAAATATGAGGTTCCATAGAAGTAGGAAAATAGAACAAATTGAGAAAATATTCTCATGAGTAATCAATCTTCAAAAATTAAGACTGGATATATTATTCCTCAATAATGGAATCCAGAAGATGTTTTATGAGGGCAACAAGAGGAAAACACTCCATGATACTCCATATTCTATTCATCAAATGAGTTTTTAAAAAGTGGATGTGGCAACAGATGACAGCATGGAAACAGAGGCATTATGATGTTTGCATAGGTAAACTCAAAAAATTTTCGGGATTAAACTTCAGCTACTCTTGTACCTTTAGTGAAGCATAAGTGAAGCAAAGACAGTGAAATTTAATTCTGCTGATTAAGTGAATAACCACACAAAACACAAATAGAAGTCCTGCCAGCTCTCAAGCATTTGGCTGTGTTGCAAACAAAACATCTTCATTCAGATTGTCAAAGAGAGAACTACATTCAGTGTGAAGGTAATTCAAGACTGTACAATCATGATCTCTATTTCTCCAGAAGTCCTGTAACTGTTGGTAAATGCCTCAAACCTCCATGTTACATAAGAAAGCTCAGACATTACAACAACCTTCCTGACATCTCTCTCTGATTATGACTGGCTACGCCTTTTCCATTCTTCTTGTCCTTCCATACAAATGGCAAGTATCTTGCTCATTTTCTTTATCAAGGTTTGTGACCTGCCAACCAAACTTTCAGGGACTAATAAGAGAGCAACATAAAGCTCAGCATAAATACTTGTTGTATTCATCCCCACTTTCACTACAAATCATAGGCCAAAAATTCCCTGTAGGGGATCACATGATCTTAATAAGACTGAAATTATTTACACCTCTTCCATACATTTCTAAAATACTAGATGGAGCATCAAGAACTGGTTCTCTCAATCAGAGTTCATTAATGTCTTAAAGAGGGCAAAATGGTAACACCACCAGCAGCAGTATTTCAGTTGTGTAATTTATCAAAGGGAAAAGTAGAATTATCATACAGATAAATAAATCAGAAAGCTCTTCCTGTACTTTAATGTTAATGCTGAAACATTACAATCTGAACTATACAAACAGTTTGTTTTCAGAAATAATCTGAAAAGGTATCCCTTCAAATCTGAGTTCTGAGATAGCGACTGAAACAGCAGCAACTTTAACAAAACAAAAAAATCAAATATTGTCTGACTGAGTGGCAATCACTTATCTGAAAGGGTTAACTTAGATCCACAACCTTATTAAACCAATAAGTTTGACAAAGAGTGAAAAATAACCACCTTTACACAAGTCTTACAGGAAGTACTTTAGAACAAGACCTCCTGAAATACTGAAGCTCCTGGCATCCTACACACATACTTCTCACCTGCCACCTGAACCATAGGATAATTCAGTTAGAAAGGGACCTCAGGAGATGTCAGGTTTTATCAAATCTGATCCTGAAAACCCCCAAGGACTGCAAATTCACAGATGCTAAGGGGATTCTTTTCCACTGCTTGTCCTGATCATGAAAAAGTTTTTCCATAGACCTAGTTAGAATCTCCTATTTAAATTTAAGTCCACTGTATTTCATCCTTCTTCCATAACGATGAAAAGACTGACTCAGATTTTCCTCATAATCTCCTCACAGGCATGGAAAGACTGCCCTGAGGTCCACCCCTGACAAACGTGTCTTTTACCAGGCTGCATAATATTTTAACCTTTTCTCTAATCTCCTCCATCTTCTGTTCTCTTCTCTGCCCAAACTGACCACCCAGTAAGACTTATTTTTTGTTTCAGGTCTATAGAGAAGAAAGCACTGTTTCATTTTTCAATTATTGCCCTGTAAATGTACAATCACTGAAAAAGAAAATTAACAAGACTATGTCCCAACCCCACCTTACCAAGTGGATTTTAGTATAAAGAATTATTTTGAGCAGATTTTTTTCTGTTTCCTCTCAACTGACAGATAGTTCACCTTATATCTATCCACAGCTAAGGTTTTCAGGCTTCACTTATGCTATGTGTATTGAGCTCATTTACTGTCACATTTTTAAAATTTCATGATTGTAATTAAGACAAGCATTGCATATTAAAACACTTTTGAGATGGTTAAGGGTTCAATACTCGTAATGCTGCCCTTAAAACTTCTCTGTTTTGTTGAGCAACTGAATTCCTATAACAAATTTAATTCTCAGATTGGAAAGGATTTTAAATCCTTCTGTCCTCCATAAATTTAAACTTTATTTTGAAGGATGATTAGTTAATATTCAGACCATCAGAAATTTCTTCTGGATCAGGGCTCAAAATAATTTTGCATCCAAAACATATTGATGTAGTCTCTGGTACTATTTACATACAGAAGTCAGGATGAAAAGTTAAATACCTCTTTAAATTCTCTGTTCTTTAAAACTGGGAAAAATAAATTGACATATATATGACTGCTAGACTACCTTTAAGGGCTCCATCACTTCCAGCTGGAGAGCAGACTGACTGTGGTGACCTCAAGGAAAAAGACGCAGCATTCCTTATTGAAGGATCACCATCCTAAAGTAAGAATGATAAAAAAAGTTAACATAGGAACACAAACATATGTTCAAATAAAAACTGAACTTAGTACATAAATTGATAAAATGGATTGGACAAAAAAAATACAAGAAATACCTAAAAAAGAGTCACATTAAAATCTTCATAATTTAGACTGTTATTAGACTATAATACAAACAATGCTCCAATCCCCTCCATGAAGAATCCACAACCAGAACAGGCACACAAAAGAAATTTTTGTGTATGTTTTCTAGTTACACAAACACTTCTGGGTTTACACTTTTTGTTGCAAGTACTCATAGTGAAGGGCTGAAGAGCAGATGCATGACCTTTATATAACACCATTTGAAAGAAATAGAGTATAAAATGCAGATTTTTAAAACTCTGTTCTTTTACATAATCTACCCTTAAAAGATTATCTAGAATGCCATCTTGCTCTTACAGTTCAACAAATCAACACTTTGTATCTATATCCTCAGCACACAGAAGCCAGGACTGAACAGAATCACTAGCAGTCCCATTATAGCAGCTGGGTTAGTCTCATGTAAAACACAGCTGGAGTGATTTTAGGTTGTAAGAGTTAAACAGGTAACAATGGCAATATGAAGCACTTCCCCAACCTGATCCATAGCAATTAATAATTTCTGACAAACTTTTTAATAATATATAATACTAATTGCAATGTAATTATGTCCATACTCTATTTTTAGCAATGTAAATGTGTATTTTTTCCTCCCTCACTATCTTTATATAAAATATGAAACACACTATTTCCAATCTCCACTCAGAGTTTTACATGGGTTTTACCAATGCTTTTGTGAAGCCCTCTGCTGATGACAACTACTTATGCACACAATGCCCAAACTAAACTTCAATTATAGAATGGTATTTCCCACTTCAACGAGTTTATTTTATACAGCATCTATGAGAATGTTTGGGGAAAGGAAAAGCTAGCAAATTCTGTATCTATGAAGAGAATATTTCTATAATTGCAAACGAATTCTTAAAATGTCATTCTTCCAAATGGTACAGCCATACAAATGAATGATGTCTCCAAAGAAGTTCTACAGTTATTTCATGTTTCCTAATTAAATTGTTTATTTCAGTAGTTAACATTCTAATATGGCCCTTGTTGAGGTATCTGGAAACAGGCAATCTTTTCACATAGCCTTTTCTTTACTTTTTTTTTTTTTTTTTAATCTGCATTATCTGTCTGTTAAACACAACCTTTTGACCAATATAAACTGAATGAATAGAATGTTGGAAGGTTAAATTGCAATTATATTTATACATGTCTGCATGAAAAAAATCAGCATCCAGTAGTGAGATAGAAAGCTAAATTGGTATTTCAGAAAGCAACCTGCATAGATGGACAATCACACAGCCCCTCTGACAATGGCCAAACAGCCAAATTCCACATGTGTAGCCATAGACTGGGGCCATTTACAGGCTATGCCTTGTGAAGGGGTAGATGACACAGCTAAGAGAAAAGGAAAGAGTTTGAAGCTTATGGATTTAAGGTGATTACAACTCAAAGAGCACAAATCCATATGAAATCAGATTCCATGAGTTTTACCACCTACGGGCACTTATCACAAAACTACATTCGATTTTTTTTCTTTCCATTCACAGCACAATAAACCTAAACTTACACTGTGGTGTTAATTACACTTATTTGTTGCAAGAGTGCTTGCAAAAAGTTGTTACCTTCCGAGGAAATTCTCATGGGGAAAGGAGTTTAACACTCAGACCAGCACAACAAAATGAACTCGTTATCAAAAGTATATGATGTTCTTTTAAGTGAAACTGAACTGATATCCCACTGAGTTACTCATTTAGCTACTTCACTGAGATTATGGAACTGATTTTTTTTCCCAAACTGACTTTTCTTAGTCCTGCAATAAATCTCAAAAAGACACACGTATTGAAAAATAAGCTTAACTTATAACGTAATTCATCAGGTAACTTAGCTTATATGTTTTATTAAGTCAGGAGAAGATCTTTAACCATGATTGTCAAAGACACAGGCAAAGATAACTTTTACTAAATTAACTAAACAGACTAACTAGGTATATGACATTTCAGGTAGAGATGTCATCCCTGCCACAGCTGACAAATTTTCAGAAATGTGCATTTACACTTTCGAAGTTTGGAGCATCACCAAATGATGAATTATGTTCTAGGAATGCTCTCAAGTTTACTAAAAAAAATGTACTTAAATTGAGTGAATGTGTAGTGAGCCTTTAAGGGTATACTTGCTGATTTTGTATTTCAGAAATACACAATGGATTAGCTTTTCTAAAGCAATAAAATAACTAAAATTAATAAAAGTAATTTATGTTGAGTTTTATGATTCTTAAAATACTCATTCATAAAGATCGTCTCCAAAGTAGAAAATGCAGCAACATTATAATTATTCACACAAGAGATGCAAAACTTTATTCAAAATTCTTCAAATTGTTTTCTGCATCATAGCTTCTAAAATCATCTTTAAAAGATATAATTACAAATAGAACACAAGTAACACATATGCACCATTAAGAATGGGCACAAAAGGATAAAAGTGCAAATTTACAACATTTACAACTTTTTATGTCTAGCATTTCTCCAAATCGACCAGCCACTGAGGATGTACTATGTTTTCATAGCCTGTCCCTTTTCAAATGAGTCTACATGTCTGAAATTGAAATCTACCTTCAGTAGTTTTATCCATCATAAAATATCCATCGTAAAGTATCAGACTTCTAAGGCAGTTTAACACATACTTGCTTTATCATAGTAAATATCTACTTTATCATAATAAATTGATTTAGGTAACATACATCACTACTGAGTCTGTGCACCATCTGTAGGTAGTCTTCATTTGAACCATGTCTAGAATTATCAGCATGATGATTAGCTGAATTTCCAGACAATTGACTTGAAACTTTATTTTCATGGAGATTCCTCATCCCAGCTGTGACAATGGGACTGGATACAGAAGCTGAAATACAGAAAAAGTAAGTAACTATACTGATACAGTTACGTAGTCATAAACTTGAAAAGGTTCAGAGATAACACCCTAATGGCAGATACCAAAATGATGGATGCAAGAGGCCTGGAATCTGAACAAGAATCCAACTTGCCACAAACACTTTGATTAAAAATATATTATCTTAGATTTTTCAAAAGGATTTAAAATCTTTTAATTGATTACAGAAAACTTTGTTTACTTCTATATATTCACTGAATTCACTACCTTAGTAACTTCCAAGGTACTCATGAGCCATATAATATTACATATAAAGCAGCTGTATATACATTCTAAGCACAATGTTAAACTTCAAGAAAAAAAATATTTAAAAGAATCCAATAGAATTCTACTTAACAACAAAGAAATGCCCTAGATACCTTAATACTGATCATATGTTCAGGATTGTTTTTAGACCAGGCAAGAACAAAGAAATCCATTTGTTTTGAAGGTCGTCTTCGCCAGTTACTGCATACCTTGAGCATAATTCTATCCAACTAATTAGAATTAATCTGACACTAAAAAGGGCCAGTAAGGCTAAAGAATCTCTGAGGTTAACTTCAGTTAGTATTAGGTTAAGAAAACTTTACTTTTCTTTGGCAGAAATGAGGTTTTCCCTAATACATGTGAGTGATGCTCACAGCTAACAAATACAACTTTTGGGTTCTTCAGAATTTTTTATTGCCACATATATAGGGCAACAATGCAAACTGCACATAAATAGGGGAGCATTGCAACATGAATGTGTTTTAACTTTTCTTCTTCTATTTAATTTTTTAAAAACAAAGTAGATGCCACCACTCTTTACCGCCAAAAAAATGCAAAGCTTAAATACACCAGCCTCAAAGATTTGCATTAAGCATGTGACTTCTTTAAAGATATCAGCAACCCATGAAATGTGCACATGAAAGTAAAGCTGACATGAAGTAGGAGAATAAAATAAACATCACAGACTTACCTTGCTGCATTTGAGGATGAGCTGTATAACTTGGAGGATGTGAATATGGCATGTATCCTGCAGGACTTTGAGGAGCATATGGACTAGGCACTGGACTGTTCTGTTGTGCCAAAAATCTGTTACCAGAGCTTGTCTGTGGTGGCACAAACCGGCTAAAAAGAAAATGAAATTGAGAAAAGGTTTTTAAGTTTTAAATATTTGGAATAGCAAATATAGACAAATTCATTATTTCTTTTGGAAATTACCTTCAGAACATAAAAATTTCTTTAAGATAAAAAAGCCTCCAACACAATCAGTAAGTTCCTTCAAAAGCAGTATTTTAAGTTTCCTAACTGCATATGTTACTTAAGAGTCAGAGGATAATAAAAAGCATTCATAAGTCCTCCACCTAGGGAAAGGAAACAATGACACAAATATGTACAGAAATCAGATCTGCAATTTCCAAAAGTTAAACTCAGAAGTTTGAATGAAAGTGACAGCAGCAGTTTCAATCAGCTTGGTCATCAGGATTAAGGAGTCATTTACTCTTTACTTTCCAGTAAAGTTCCAAATAACTTCATCTAACAGAACTACACTGTCAAGATACAGGAATGTTATAGACAGGCAGGATCTTACCCAAGTCCACTGAATACACCTTTCTCTCTCACTGGCTTTATCTTAGACTCATTCTACAGATAGGAAGCCATAAAAATAACACTGACATGTGCGAATAATACATGCACATTATTAATTACATTCACATATGAACTTCTCAAAATTAACATAACCAAATAAATACATGGGAAAGTCCATTACAAGCTTTCACAACCTTCAGTTCTAAACAGGAACTCCATGAAGGTAAGCTTCCATAGAAAGAGTGAAGTACTTAACATAAGGACTTTGCAAGGATTTCAAGAAAACTTTGTACTATTCATTGTAATATGCACAACTCAAACAACCTTTTTAGATATCCCTTCTAGATATGAAAGTTAAAAGTACAGTGGTTGTTGTGAAGACACAAAACATTTCGTTTGCCAGTTACAGTAACATGAGATTAAAATCAGTTTCATTTAATAATGATGTCTACTAATTGAAAATGGGACCTGTTAAAGCCCAGTACCTGGGTTGAAACTACAAGCACAACTCTCTCCTCTAGTCCAGAGTACTTTAATAAAAGCTTTAATAAAAGCCTAAATTATAGGCAAATACTATTTCCAAACACTCAAAAACTTAAAAAAACCAGAAATCTGATGAGGATTCCACTGGAATACTGGCCAAACTACTGGGCCTGTCTTTCTGCAAGAAGTCTTTTGCATAACTGTTACAGCAGTACTCCATGCTTTTACAAATACTCTTTCCCACCATTCTGCTAAACCACTACTGGGACAAGCCAGAACACACCAGCCTATTCTGTCCTATCCTTGCCACCAGTCTCAGCCTCTGACACGGGTAGAAGACAACCAGAGGGTAACAGGAGGCAGAGTGACTCCTTAGGCAAGATAAAAAGTTTGGCCAAATTACGGGATGGAGAGAGAGAGAGGAAAATTCCTGATGAATCCTTAGAATACAGGGATAGTTCAGTGACAGAAAGATTTTTTTGTGTGTATGAAGAAACTTACCCCGCTGTCAGACAAATGCCAAATTTGTTGTGACACTGATCACCTTCCACTTACATATTTACAACAAGAATTGGCAGTCAGTGTAGGAAGAACTTGTAGTTCACTCCCTTCCCACCCCACTTAGAAAGGATTACCTGGAAGGACTATGTGAGATAGTGGTTTGTTGATAATTGGAAGATGCAGGACTACCACGCATGGAATTCTGAGAAATATTAAACTGTGACATCATCATCCCTATTAAAAAAGAGATAGCAGCATTACTTTACATGCATTTTCTTTTCAATCAATGAACTGTCTCATTTCAGAATTTATTATATACAAGAAGATTATGAACTTTAATGACATTATAAAATTTACTGACATTAAGATCTACCCCCAACTGTTAAAAAATAAGAAATTACTGAATCCATGTATGAAGTCCATTTTATATTATGACATTAAAAAGTATTCCCTGAAGTTGTGATAATTCAGCTACAAATAGTAGTTTCAGTAGTTTCTTGAACTCTTCCTTAGAGCTTCCTAAGTCAAAAATCTACTAGTAAAAAGAAACATTTTAAACCATGACATATATTCTGCACTCCAGGACGGTGTGTACAATACTTATATTGCCGATAAGCAAAAGATTTGGCAGATTCACATGTCAGAAGAACACAGAAAACTTATCTTCAGTCGTTGGAGCAAGTATAGCCATATCCTTGGTTGAGTGCTGCAAGATATTCTCACTCCTCCAATAATATTTAGTGGTCTCTTTCCACCCAGAGACAAAAGCTTTATATTTCATCTCCACTAAGCTTAGAGGGAATGTAAAGAAAGAAGGTGCTGAAATATTTCAATTGCAAAGCAGAACCAATATCCCAACTGTGGCTCCCACAGCTAGTAGATAACCACAGTCACGTGTTGGAAGTGACTGTGGTTACATGTGTTCAGGTGTTGAACCAGCTGGCAAGCCACATGTATTGATGTTCCTGAAACTAATTTAAAAGGCATTTGGACAATGCCCTTAATTTGACTGAAATTTCAGTCAGCCCTGAAGTTGTCAGGTAGCTGGGTTAGATGATCATGGAAGGTCTCTTCCAACTGAAATATTCTATTCTATTCTATTCCAACTCATACTTTTATAAAGGCGAATTTAAACGAATCTTTTTTTTCCCTCTCTTCAACACAGGAATAAAGAATATCCTAACAACTACATGAAAAGTGACATAGAAACACAAAAATGTAAATGAATTTGAAGTTATTTTAGTGACAGAATTTAATGTCTTACAGCTAAAAACATGTCAGAACTCATGAGCACACAGTATCTTGGGAAGCTACAGCAAGTGATCTATAGCCTTAGGTAGAAGTTCATTAATAGTACAAGTATTTGAGACAGTTAGACAAAAAGTCCCCAGTAAGAAATTGCTGGAAGATTTTTGTTAATCCTACAGTTGCTATCACCAATTTCAATTACTGCAATAATCACACATGCAAAACTAGTTTCAGAAACCTTCCCTGTCACCCCTGTTTCTCCTCTACTTTCTTCAGCACAGACAGCGATAATCTTGCAGGAATTAAGCCATTACTACCTCCCAGCAGGTGGTAAATGCTGCATTCCATGTACTTGAGCACACTGGCCCTGAACAGGAGTTAAAGTCCTGTGTTGTGCTGAAAAAAAGCTATTTCCATTCCATACCTCAATACAGTGTACATTTCAGTGTTGAAGTAACAGACGGAAACTCCTCAACTTCTAAAATATTTGTTTAAATGGATACTGGTTGTCTCACATAGAGGCAAGTAAATATGAAATCCCAGGGATTTTTTATGTTGGAAGGAGTACACAGCATGCACACTCCCCCCTCAGCTGCCACTGCCCTTCTCAACACAGCTAGGTACAATATTTCAGCCAAACAACTAACCTTAACGTTTCTGTACAGAAAGCTGACATAATGTAACAATATCAGCATGAACTGTACAGACAAATTTTCCATTTTGTGCTTAAAGTACAGAGCGCTCTTTCTAAGGACTGAAAAAAAAAATATATATGTTTTCTCCTCCCTTATTTAAAACATGCTTTGAATCACAGATGTGGTAGTTTCTGGGTTAAAAGAATGACAGAAGACATCCAATAATTTTCTAGTGCAATTTTTAAAAATCCCCTAACTTAATTTATGATGGATAGCTTTCAATTCTCTATCTCTATTATGGCAAGACATGGAAGGCCCAGTCAAGGTAATGTAAAAGAAAAAAAAGAAAGAAAAAAACCAAAATAAAACTAAACACCCCCCAAACAAAAAAAAAACCCCACATTTTCCAAAGTTTCCAGACAGATAACTGTATATGTGATAATGATGTAATGAGAAAGAAGTAAAACCAAGCCCCAAACACTGAGTCTAAAATGGATTTGAAATTAGTCTGTGGTTATTAGCAGTACAGTATCCTCTTTTACTTTTTCATATTGTTGTCACCTTACTACATAGCACTGAGAAAACATCATCCATGTAGAAACATTACCAGAATGAGATTCCTTACATATACACCCAGTCTTACTACAATTTTTCTTCTTGTAAAAAAGCAATATGCATAAATCCATTTTAGCATTCCTATCGAATGGCAAAGAATGCACTTCATAAAATCATAACTCAAAAGTTACATAAAAATTCTTAAAACAACTAAACCGGATTACAGCAGCATACACGGCTTAAGCTAGGATGGCTCAACGACAGTGATTTTTCAGTTAGATATATATTCTTATGCACGTGTGAAGTTTTTTCCTTTTACAGGCAAAAGTGCACTTGACTTCTTGTATAAATGTAAGAAAATTATTGAAGCAATTTACATTTATGAAAAGATGCATAATGTTTTAATCTCCCAAAATTCATAAATAGCTCAGAGCTATAGGGCATCACAAGTTGCTAAGATGAGGAATGGCAGGGAGGAGCTTTTAAGTGTGCCTCATTCAACCTTATTCCTTACTCCAGAACAGTTAAGAACTCTCATTGCAATGATACACTATAATCATACAGGTCTTGAGTAAGATCAACACATTTTTGGATTTTCAACACATTTTGGATTTTCAACATCACTTACCAAGACAAACATATGAACCCAGGCATAAAAAATTCAAAATAAAATTGGTTCAAAATAAAATCCAATTACTATCCTAGAGATTAAACTCTAAGGTGAAATGAAACATTTTTTAGAAAAACACCTGGTGCTTTTTTTCTCCTTCTTTTTACTACACAATTACTCTTAAAAGATGTTAAGGCACATAGCTTTAAATCACTATCAAACACAAGGCAAGGGAACAGCTATGCTCCAAATATATGCATGTGGTTAGTATCAGCCCCCTAGATTTACAGAACAACATAAAATTAATCAATAGATAATCAAAAATCCTTACCGCTTTGTACCCCGTATCTGTTTTGCATGCTTTTCTCCCTGAAAACATTAGGATTCCTTGCCAGAATAGCCTGCAGCAAGACTGGTATATCTCCCTCTGGATCATCACTGCCAAGGTTATCTTTCA
>WBMY01005689.1:31751-81321 GCA_013397315.1 Donacobius atricapilla
AAAAAAAAAAACAAAACCAAAATGAAAGAAGACAATTTACTGTTAAAATATAGGAAAAATCAAGTCTGCAAAGCACTGCTTCCTGCCCCTAGTTTTTTTCACTCTCTTCCTTAAGGAATGGCAGAAGAAATATTCTTACAAGTCCTCACAGTAATCTTCTGTTACTAAACTCATACGTATGTGTGGCTGTCAGTTTAAGACCATCATAAGAAGTTTCTTAGGCACATTTTTATATCATGATCTTCTCTATAAAAGAACATTTTGGCATAACGTCAAGAACATATTACTGCAGGAGTGAAAATAACACATGCATGAATGTATAACATTCAGGTTTCAACCCGATGCTTTGAAAATCTCATTACTTTGAAAGGGGAAATCCGCATATCTTTCAGATCACAGGATTCCCTCTGAACCATAAAGAAATGCATTGGATTTTCTATAAATGCATCTGTGCACTCACTTCTTGTATGCTTTGAGGACTTTTAAAAGCTATTTCCATTTGAACAAAACAAATAAGGAGACTACAAGGCTGTCAACATAAAACAATTAAAAGGACACCAGGGAGAATTAAAAAAAAAAACAAAACAAAAACACCAACAAAAGAAAACACATTAGCATATTTGATGGTTCAATTGTTAAACTACTGAAGTTCAATACCTAATCAGAATTGACACAGGTGTCAAAAATTTTCTTTCGGGCATATGATTTGTCTATGCACATTAAAGACTGATATTGAATACAAATTAGCATTGCAGAATCAACACTACGAAGTCTGCACTCTTACCTATCAAGAAAGCAATAAGCATGAGATCTGTAAAATAACCCCCACAGTTATACATAAGGGCTGATGCACAATTACTAATGATGTCTGACTGAAACATTATGCAGCCACTTGCTAAGCAAGCCTAAAAAACCCCCTGCATATTCTAATTTTCATATTCTCACTAACATCCTTCTCAATCCAGTTAATTTTGATTTCAACGAGTAAGGATGATGATCTGATAGAGAAGTTTAAAACACATACATGTGATCTGTTGACACCTGATTGAGACTGTGGATGAGCTGTGAAACCAAGTTTTCATCCCTGCAAGCCAGAAGGCAGTTCACCTCTTCAGCTATCCGTCCATTGAAAAGCAGGCTTTTTGTTGTGGTAGCAGGTAAAGGTGATGGAAGAGGCAGCTGGTTCAAAACTGTTATCAGAAAACAGAAGAACTTCAAAATCATTTCATGAGACACAAACATACAAATGTGGACACCCCCTTATTCTCTCATGAGATTAAGAAGGAGAATCTGCCAACTAGATTTAAAACACAGGGAATACATCTGCATTTTTCAAATTCTTAAATTCACAGAGAAACACACATCCCCACTCACATACTCATGCTGGACTCTAAACATTCCAGAACATTAAGCTCTTTATTATGTTATGGCATCTTTCTCCTGGAGCCAAAAGCATGGATAAAAAAAGGACACACAAAATTTTTGTAGGTACATGCAGTACTATAAGGGCATTGAGGATTTCAGTTTTCTACTCTGATCTCAATATTTAATCAGTGTTACCACTTTGTAAGATCTTTAAAGAAAAACAACAAAAAAAACCCCACCAAAAAACCCAAACAACCCAACAATCAATTAAGTCCGCTAATTAAATTCTCCGTTTATTCTTTTCTTGTATTTATTCCTACATAAACCATCTTCTCAAGACAGGCCTAGTATTGTTGGTTGGTGTGTTCACTGAAATGTCAGTTCCATTAGAAAAACTTACTCACAAATCTCATGAAAAAATGTAGTGAAAACACTATTTCAATCAGATTATAAGCCCACTTCAATTTCATATGGCATTCTTAGGTCTTCAAACATAACAAAGAAGTGTATATATAAGAAGGCTTGACCAGATGATTGCAGCTACACTGACCAGAGCAGGGTAAGCCAAGAAAGGCCAAAAGGCTAGATACAGAGTAAGATCAGCTCAGTTGGTTCAGGAAAACAAGATGACTCTAACGGCAAGTTACCGGGCTGATCACATCCCTGATCAAAGTTTTAACTGAATTATTAGAAACAATTTCAGAAAAAAACCCCAATCTAAGTGAAACATATTTTTTGATTCTTTCATATTTTGAAATTTAAGAAGTGGGATGATTCCATCATTTTTACCCCTTATAAAGTATATCCCTGCTGTACTTAGAAATAAATTGCAATTCAAATAAAATTGTGTAATATATTAAAATTGCTAACTTTCATTACTTGCATCAGATTACCTTGCATGTGCCTGAAACTTGGAAAAATTAGCAAAATCAGCAGAATATGTTGATTA
Organism: Donacobius atricapilla; assembly: GCA_013397315.1. Classification (NCBI taxonomy): domain Eukaryota; kingdom Metazoa; phylum Chordata; class Aves; order Passeriformes; family Mimidae; genus Donacobius; species Donacobius atricapilla. Next base: position 34,066 of record WBMY01005689.1, read on the forward strand.
AATTAGCATAAATTTATCCAGCCTACTTTACTGCCTTCAGACATCATCCATGTTTTCAGGGCAACTGGTCTTGTCCACTCCACTTCAGTGTTTAAAGGAAGTCTTGCACCAAAGTCTGATCACTGACTTCCACAAGTTAAGTAACCTTACCTGCAAATGTTTAATTCCGGAAAACTGTCCATAGCTGGAAACTTACTATTTGCATCCTGATGGTCTGTTATTAGACATACATGATCATACATAGATACACATTTAAACACACAACCTGTGTCCTCCAGTTCCATACTTCAGAATATACCAGAAGGACATGAAGTGGGTTTTTCCTCCAATACATCTGCCTTTTTTACTGTGAGCAATTAAACTCAATTGTTGGAAATATACTTCCAGTGTTTCCTGGAAAGCCTCCAATTTTCAACAGTGTAACAATAGAAGGGCTTAGAAGAAGCACCTAAGGTCACTGAGTCCAATTATCCTCAGAGAGACAACTGAGCTACAAAATCTTTTTTACATTCTATATAAACAAGACACCTCTTTGTCCCAATGGCTCTTACTGCAATGGCTGTTCTAACCTCACTATACAATAATAAATTTCCTCTTAGTTTTCACTAGAGAGTTTTTTTTGGTCACATTATAATGATTTGGTTTTGTGTCAGTATCAGCTTGTAATGTAAATAGTTATTTTTCTTTCCTTGCATTTTGTCTTCCTGATGTACTTAAAATCAGCACACACACTTCATATGCTCCTTTTGCAGGCTGAACAGCAAAGAAAAAAGACTCAGGTTCAGCTGCTTATTTCTACACTAGCAGACATTTTGTGCACCTATTAACTAGTTCAAAATTAATGAACTAGGTTTCAAGCATATTCAGTATATTCTATAACTCTCTTGATTAGTTGCATATCAGTCTAATCCCATGTCTCTGTCTTTTCAGTGAAGATGATGCATATTTTAGAAGTACTTAATTTGTGCGGTACCGAGATATACTACTAAGTGATATTGCAAACAAATAATGATTTCCTACATTTTGTTTCAGATTTCCTTGAAGTTTTTCTTTTAAGCTGCATTTCACTTCATGCTTAAATATTCAAGGTTTTCTTGGACAGATTTTTACAATTTAAGCAATAACAAGGCTAACATATTTAATGACAAGTCTATCTTTAAACAGATTTAACTCTAAGAACTTTTAAAATAAACAATTTTTTGGAATTTCAAAAATGCAGGTATTTACCAAAGAGGTAAAAACCAGCATAATAAAGACAAGAAAAAAAGAGTACTTACGGTCTGTAAGACTAGCAATCCCTGCAAGAGTAGTGATGGGAACATGAGGCATATCCCCATTCATCCTGAAGTTCTGGGAGAGTAGTGCCTACACAGATATTTCAGTTCAGGTGCCAGCTATCATTACTTCCCATCTCCCAAGCACTAAACATAAAACAAAAAGAACAAAAGCAAATAAAATCTCTCAGTTTACTTTTTTAAAATTTTGCATTCATTTACATAAATGAAACAGACTACACTACCTTTAGCTTCATACTAAGTAAATTTTTTCAAGAGTGGGTAGAACAGTGTTGATTTTAAGTAACAGGTGGCATTAGCCAACTAAAAAGCAATCTTCCTTCTGGTGTCAGAAGCAACACCTTCATCAAAAAAAGATAAAAGATAAGGCAATTAAAAAAAATTGGTCAGGTTATACCATACTGACACAAAAACTGCTAACAAAACTTCTATCAGGGCATGCTGAAGTGTGGTAGCACTTAATGCATAACCAGTTTAAGTAATTAGCGGTTATATTCACTTCCCTGTTTTGCAGAAGGAGGCATTTTCATAAAGAGACTAACAAAACTAAAAGGAGTAATTTACAGATTCAAAAATAAAGGAGCAAACATATTGACAAATACAAAATCTAAGTACATTATAAAAGTAGTAGCTATTTCAAATTTGATTTGACAACGTCTCTTCAATATATAACTGTCTGTTCCAACTACTACCAGAAATTCTTATTATTACTCCTCCTGGGGAAAAAACAAGTTTTACCACCACTGAACTAGCTCATTTACTTCCTGTAAAACAGCACATTTTATATTCAACTACAGAAAGAGGAATTAGTTCACTTGGATTTCACTAATTATAAAGATCCCAAACATAAGGAAGTTCACACTGCTAAAAAATCTCAACAACTTCAGTTCCAAACCATCAAACATCACACATTACAATTCCCTAGTATATAATGAAATTGACATGATTTTTCTGAAGACATTAAAGGAATTTGATATGTGGCTACCTGTTGTAGACAGGCACCTGTGTTGGCAGTTTGGGAAATAGTAGAGTCCTTATATAAGCATTTGTTTTATCAACTGAAATGCTGAAATCATGATTTATTAATACTTAATTTACAAGCCTACCTTTTTGAAAATTACGCATAGAATACATACAAACCACTTAATTTTTAAGAATTACATATAAAATACATACAAATCAAGAGATCCCTATTATTTCCTCAGTAACATTTCTCAGTAACATTCTTTCTTATGACAACATATGACAATACATAGCAATATATAGGGCATCACTGCTTATAAATACATTAGACTCCAAGACAAGGAAAACAAATGTTGTAAGTCTTTTTGTGCTCAAAGTTTTCATCAGCCAGTGAAATTACCTTTTCAAAGTTTCCCTATCTGCACATTCTTTGAAAAAAATACTAACACTGAGGTTAAACAGAACTGACAGTGAGTTGACTTCCTTTGCTGCACCCGCCACAGTCTCATTCTGACCTAAATTACTTTTTTAAAATTAAAAATATAGTACATTGCAGATACAGAAATCTAGTCAGTAAGGAAAATGCCACGGACTACAGATAGATACTCTATGTGAATTGCTGTTTTTGGAGGTTTTTTTTAATCCAGGAGAAAACTTCCCTCAGAGCAGTTTCAAGTACTGCTCGATATCCAAGGGATTTTTTACCCTGAATGAATACAAATATATACAGAATTTCAGTAGTTGCCTGGTTCCACAAATAAGCAATTCTTAAAAAGAAATTTAAAAAATCAAACAAAATACTCCAAAAGAGTCCCATAATGAGTCTGCAGCAACAAACCCACAGGAGATAACACTTTTAAAAGCTAAGTTTTCACTAAAAGTCTAGAAACTGAAAAACACCTTTCAGACATAAATTGTATTTACTATAAAAATGTCATGTCTGATAACTTCTCCTCGCTGAAACTGCATCAAAGGAAAGGCCACGTCACTAGCCGGTATTATCAGAATTTTTTATGTAGAATAGAAACAATGAAATATAAGAAAAGTTTTTCACTTTCACTTCCTCATCACGTGAGAAAGATGTTAACACAGAAGCTGTCACTCCTAATTCAAGTATGACTGCCACAATAAAGAATTTTATACAGACATTTTATGGGAAAAATTCCTTCAAAACCATACACTTAAAATTAGAAACCTTCTCCACAGATATATGAGAAGAAACCTGAACCTGGCAAGGTCCAGACCACAGAGTGGAGCAAGGGCAGTGAGCAGGGGAAAAGTAAACTTTCTTTGTAACAGAAGAGTAAAAGGGGTTGGTTTGTTTAACTAACAAAACAAAGGTCAAGAGGAGATGTGGTTGCTCTCTCTAAGGCAGTCAAAGAAGGTTACAAAGGAAGAAAGCCACAGAGCAATGCTAACGCAACAATAAATGGGCATATAAATGCAAGAAGGAAGAAAACCAGAAGAGTTTTTCATCATCAGAGCTGGCAATTTCTCAACCAGCCTTACATTAGTAGAGATAAGCAACACCACTTCTCCAAAGATGGACTGTACAGATGTTACAGAACAGACAGTATGTGGTTGTCTGCGCCAGCTGGGGTCTAAGCATGACAAGTCAAGAAGTTTATCTCTGACATTATGAAGTTTTTGTAAGCATTATGAAATGAATAAACAGATGAGAGTAAACAAGAAAGAAAAAAAGACTGATGGGATTAAGTGATGGGATTAGTTTACAAAACAAACACAATATGAAGAAACCACATAGTAATATCTGCGTCCAAATACTACATCTGTTGTGTTGAGAGCAAAATTGTATGTTATAAAATTGGCAAACAAGGTGGGACTCAATTCCAGAAGTAGAGACTGAGATCCAGTGAAACTACAGCTCAAATTTGATGCTATAGAGAACATCAATAAGCTCATTCATTTAAAGATTTTAAAATTGCAAGCAGTTAGGGTAATGAAGATTGACAGCTCAAGATGGTATAGGTTGTTCCATATGAAACATCAGTACAGCATGTAACAACAGTTAGACTGTCAGACAAGTTCTGTTAAGAGTTTTCTCCCCATCTGCATTTCCCAAATGTAAGAAGAGTTAAAAGTACTATTGTAGCAGCTCACTCTTAGTCAAGAAGAATAATAATTTTCAATATCTAAAAATTTTCCATTCCCAGGCTTGTTTGGTATTTTTTAACAACAGTGTCACATTTTTACCCCTTAACTGACAAACAATGAAACCGAATTACATTAGCTGAATTAAGGAAATCAAAGATCTGCACTGGAAGGCTTTTAACCAATGCATTAGATTTAGTGTAGCAGTTCAGAGAGAGTAAAAGAAACCCAGTCTATATAAATGTATGAGGTCTTGTATATTTAGTATATAGGTATTTATGCTCTTGCTTCTTTATTAAGAAAGAACGGATACCACAGAAGACATTTTAGGGAGGAAGAAGCTGCAGTGTACAAAGGAAGCAACAAAAAGAACCCCTCGGTGAAAGCAAAACAGTGAAATGGCAGCATATCTAAAGAATAATGCATGAAAAAGTTATCTTCATAATATACACTAATATAGAAAAGCCAAGCCAACATAACAAGGAAAGTAATATTTAAAAAGTTTAGGCTATGGTTAATAAGTACTAATTTAAAGTGCTATTTTTGCAAGTTATCCTTTTTGCCTTTTTTTTTTTTTTTTATAACTATATAGCCCCTTTGTGCAAACTCAAAATTAAGGGAGGAAGAGAGGATGAAAGTAAGTTGGGAACAACTTAATTACAGACACTGACATCCAGCAAAGAGAAACTAAAAGCATAAAAGGAAAAATATAATAACAACCTAAGCAAACAAAACAAAAAAATTACCCTGTAAAAATAAAATAAGAAATAGAAACAAATTGCAATTGTATTTTTTTTGGATATTGCAGCATTTAACTATCAATTAAATTATAATAGGACTCTGACCACCGGTTATCATACAAAGGTACAAGATCTGCACTTTTGAAACATTCCTCTTGGCTGAGAAACTGGCTTGTCTCTAACAAAAATACCAGGTCTTCCCCAGCTTTGCCATGTGCATGCATGAAAAGAGCAAAAAGCAAAGCAAAAGGAAAAATCAGTTTATGCAGTAATACAAAAAGGCTCAGCAGCAAAGCACAGATAAATAACTAGCCTCAGAACTGGGCAGTTTCCTATGGATATTTAAATGTTTAATTTCTTGTTTTCCAGAGTATTCTTTAACTTAATATATATTTGGATTTAAAACAAGGTCTTATATATAAGTGACCTGATATTTTCCCAGAAGTAAAAAAAGTGGATTAAATTAAATTTTAAAGAAAAGCTACGATATTAGATATCTGTGCTTTTCTTGTTAAAATACATTCTATTAAGCAGAATACTTTAAACAGTCTTGTTTTATTTCCTTAGATTATGAAATCTCTATTTAACATAAAAGTATCTTAAAAACCAGTTTCAGTTCCCTATATGTTGAGTAACATCATATAGAAATAACCATAGCACCATGATCTTGGTTTCTTCAGCTTCATAAGCAAATTAAACCAGTATTAACTAATTTATTAACTAATGTAATGTATTAACTAAAGTTAATGTATTAATGAAATAACAATTAATTAATTATGTATTAACTAATTCATAATTTAGATGAAGAGTGGACATTTCTTTTAAATCAGCAAACCTGCAATCACAAATTTAAGAATCTTGGTCTCATTGTCATTTTAAAGTCTACATTTTGCAATAAATAAACTACTTTTCTAGTTTATTACTACATGAATTTCCACTATCTGTCAGTCCATAAACTAGCCTTTAAAAAATTGCTTAAAGAATGAGAATCACGAAGAGAATCAATTAATATCCTTTAGTTCTCATTTGGGTAAGATATGGTGACTGAGGTACATCATAAAGTTTTATCCACAGGAGGGCAGATTTCTGGTTTCTATTCCAGAGCTACAGTTCTATACAAAGACAATAAGTTTTCAGAACTAAATGCTTCCAAAAAGACTTCAAAAACATCATAAAGAAGGAGATATAGTTGAAAAAACATAATCTAATACTTAGGTATCTGGGAAGGGGCAAACATACACATTTACAATATAAAGCATTTAAAGTTAATTCAATCTCAGAAAAAGTCAGTACTGGAAATTAAGAGTGAACATTAATCAATCAGCTGTCCGATGCAGCTGTCTAAGGTTAAAATCGTAACATAAAAAACCATGAAGCTACTTTATATTTATTTAAGTCGACAGCCAAAGGGGTGCATGTGGGTGGAGCTAAAGAAAAAGGGGGGGTGCAAGCAGGGGAGAGAGAGAGAGAGACAGAGTGTGTGTGTATCAGTGGAATCTGTATGTTTCATTCATAAAGTGATCAATCAGGCAGCACAAACAGTGACGCTGACAAAACAAGTGAAAAATGAGTCTAATGTGTGATGCTGACAAAACAAGTGAAAAGTTTGAGATAAGGATTACCTAATACAACTTCTAAATCAGTATTAGCATAATTTGTTTTCCTATAGTAGGTGCTCAAATCATCACAAACTACAATCATCGTAAGAAAAAAAAAAACCTTAGTGAAAACTACTATACTGCGCCATTGTAAGTTGCTTTTCAGTATAAAGCAATCTTTAGGGAAAAAAAATTAAAGCAGCCACCTTCTTAATCTGTAACTACTACCACATTCCTTTGGTCTCTGCTGCTCTAATTTGATAAATGACACTGATGTCTCTCCTGCCCATGAAATACCAGTGGCAGTGACACCACAGTATGCAAAAAGAGAAATCCCAGCACAAGCAGTGGAAGCACAGAATGAGATTGGTCTGGGGATTTGGTGAAAGACACCCCCTAATGCAGAAGCACATATATTTTTATCAGGGTAAGGATCAGTCGTGCTCTGCACCTATATTAACTCTTCCTGGGGGAAGAGAGAAAGGGAGTTTACACAATCAGACCATGCCCAAATTCAGACCAAGCCATTTGCAGAGAACAGATGCCCATAGGTAATATGCAGCTTCCCTGATCTGTGGGACAGTGGGACTGAGAGTACCCATGGCAAGTTTGCTGACAACTCTGAGCTGTGTGACGCAGTGCCACACTGGAGGGAAGGGGTGTCATCCAGAAGGACTCGGACAGGCTTGAGGAGCGGGACTGTGCAAACCTTGTGAAGTGGAGCAGTCATGATACTAACCATCACTATGAAACAAACATAAAGGGAAAACACCATACTTCTACCTACAACATACTTCAGTAGCTCACATGTATTTCTCATCCGCAGTACATATTCCACATGCAATTTTTACTCCAAAACAGAAAGTAAAGCTCTTTTGAGTGAGCATAGCCCTTGTGCATGCTGAGGCACATATGCAGTGGCTGATATTAGATACAGTTCATTTTATTGGAAGAAAATAGTTAAAGGATGTATAGAAGAGCAAAAAAAAAAAAAAAAATCAGAGAGTTCATTTAAGTCAGCTCTGTCAAATGGAGAATACTTTAGGTTGCAATACTCATCTTCATTATATAAAAAAGTAGTGACAGGTACTAAGGAGGAAGTAGCAGCTTGGTGCTTTTCAACTTTCTGGAATACCTCATGTTAGCTGTTAGCAGTGCTGCCCTTTCCTAAACACAGTTGTGTACTGACTTTTACTTGTATTTTAAAGACTTTTTGATCTTTTATTAGGCTGGAACTTAACCAGATGCAAAGCCTAGTGATTAAACACTGAACCAAAACCTACTTAATACAGTAGTCTCTTTGAATTTTTAACCTTGCATTTCTGCACTTAAACTCTCTCAGATGCTTCATAACCTTTACAAAACAAAACTAGTATGAAATTAACCCTCGAGGCAGAAGCTGATTTTATGCAAGTCTTCATGACTCACAATTTTTGCCTCTTTTTTGACTTTGAAAATTAATTAAAACCCCTCCAAACTTCTTCCATACACACTAAGAAAACAGATGCACCAGTATACCATTTCTTTAGTAATCTACAATAAACATCAATGCCTAATTCTATATAGAAAGATTTAGTGAGCTGCATTTCAAAAACACATCACTGCCTCTTCATATTGGAATATTGACCAGGGATATGTTATACCGTTTGTCCTAAAATTCATCTTGTTGCCTGTTTTTCAACTTTAACTTCTCCCACAAAAGAGAGATGCCATATAGCACTCCAGGGAGTTAAGATGCTTCTCTTCTGAAGTGCTGTATTACTTCCCCTTATCCTCTCAACACAACGAAGCAATTCCTCAGTACAAAGACTCTCAACTAGCCCTCTGTAAAATATCCAGTTTCCCTTTCTCATATCAAATCCACTCCCACACATCTCAGCTGCTGGATGAAGAGACAGGGCACATGTTGCAGCCTCTTTCTCAATGGGAATACAAGAATCTCCTCTATTCAACAACCAATTTTCACAAACTAAACTCTCTTGAGACTTCCAGCCCTTGTAAATGATAAATGAAATTTGCTGATGCTTTCCAAAACTATTAGGCTGAGGTACTTACAGATAAAGAGGTGACTAATGATCACTATGTAGAAAATTATTACATTAATCAGTGTTTTTAGCGACTGTGTGCAGAAACACAAAGAGCTTCGGTTATACGGTCCTACTGTACACATTTGCACAATTACAGCAATGTAATAATTTTTGTAATTTTATAGCATTCACTACTGAAAATTCATTCTGTTTGTTTCATTTTACAAGAGGTATTATATATTGTTTATGCAGCACACAGGCAGATATACTCTCTAAAGGGAAGTATGCTAACATAGACAAAACCTCCTAAATAATCAATGGGATTTAACATTTTAATTAAGATTACTAATCTTGCAAAAACATACTCCTTTGAAAGGTTGAACACAAGAGCAAAGGTAACTTGCAAAAAACCCAAATGCAATGTTAGTGTCTAATAAATACAGTAACTGTGTAGAGACTTCAAGAGATTAAATTTTTTGTATGTTTGATAGCTGTTTTAGCTAATGTTTTCATTCTAAAACTGAAAACTACATAAGCCTTTTGAACACACACCATCCAACCTTGCAACGCTAAAACCACAGAGCTCCATGACTTTATGACTACAATTAGTGTCAGGACCCCCTGATGTTTTCCTTTACAGTATTTTAAAATAATTACCTTGCTATCCTATTTTGTTACAATCCCTTATTAACATTATAAACAAGTTACAAATAAGCTGGTAATACAGTATCACTAGTCAGTCGAGATACTCCTTTTGCCCAATTCCACACAACCTCTGGTCAGCTAAACTTCTGAAGTGCAATAAGCTCAAATAGCACAGAAAACAGAGAACAGAGCTAGGGGAAAAAAAATCAAACATGTTTAAAAAGTTATTAATAAACCCTGAAGCATAGTGCATGCAATATCTAGATATATTGTGTTGGAATAACTGTTAATGATCTAAGCTCAAATGAAGACCAGCTTACCATGAGCAATTTGGGCTAGACAATAATAATCTGGAATCTCTCAACAGGTAGGAAAAATACTATTTTGGTGTTTGGTTTTGGTCCTTGTAGGTTCACAGTGCTACCTATGAAAGTGCCCTACGTAATTCTGAACGGTTGGTTCAGAACGACTGCTGGTTCTACAACTGCAGCCAAAACACAATCAAAGTTTCTTGAGCTCACAAAGCGTACTGAAAGGAGGGATAAATTTCCAAAAGGAAAAATTCCTCTGAAGTGGCGTCTCTTTCCCCTTACTGACCATCTTCCATATCTTACTCTTGATAGCCTGCAGATGTTACAAATCTAAACCAAAACTACACAGGTATTGCACCAAGTAGTTAGCAAAGCCGCTCACAGCCTAAGGCAAGCTTACAGCTTCCATCAAGGTTAAGCTTTGCAACTTCCAAAGCTTTCAAACTTACCACTGTCAGTGCATAAACAAACATTCAACCAAGAACAGTTAGATGAAATTATATTGGTCATGCGCAAAAAAAGCTTGGGGATGTTTAATGTGCGGCCTGTCCATGTTTAAACATTCTCAGCTCACCTTCACCGGGCACTGCAGCAATGAAAAGAAACACAGAATAGCTGTCAACAGTGGAAACATACCTGTAGGAGTCATAATTTAGAGCAAAACAAAAGGTAATTATTTATGTGGATAGGAATGCCACGACCCAGTTAGTATAAAACAAGTACAGTGAAGCACACTACTTTGAAGAAAATCTCCTTTTCATAAAAATTCCCTAAACATGCATCTGATTTTTTTTTTAACAACTTAACTAACAGAAACCAGTTTGGAAATTTTCTTCACACTTGAGTAGAGCTCATTCAGTACAACTTAGTTTTACAGTAAAATAAAACCGACTGTGTTTAAACTACTAATTCTGAAAGAGATTATGAACTCAAAAGTTTAATGCCGCTCAGTTAAACCACTCTAAACTAATTCGTCCTGTTAATTTGCATTAAAAATCTTAAGTACTGTCATATAGACAAGGTCTGAGAAATGCCTTTATTTCTAATTATTTGAAAAAAGTCATATAATTTGAAATAGTTCAGCTGAACACAAATAATACCACTATAAACCAGCTTCACATTTGTTTTTCCAAGAAACAAGAACAATTTTAAGTTACACATTGTAAATTTCCTATCAGAACTTCTGATACAAACTTATCAATCACCATAAAATTGTACAGAACACAGAAAACAGAAGATTAGCTATGACATTTCAATACTGAACTGTTGTCTCGCAAAATCTAGTAAATTTTACTTTCATAATAAAGACCAGAGCACATAATAAACTGTGACACAAAGAGCTGAGAATTGAGGAATGGTGCAAAAAATTTCACTTCATTTGCAGACTTCTTCGAAAAACATAGACCATGGCCCATCTGTCATGGCTACCTCCTCATTTCACAATTCAACAAAGTACAAGGCTGGAAGAGACAAGCCAAAAGAGCTGTCTGAACACGCCATGAAACTAATGTGATTATCAACCAATCAAGTTATCTTTTGCTGACCTTCTTCCCACATCCAAACCAGATGTTTTTAAATGTAATGTCTTTGTACTCTAGCGCGGTTTTGATCTGTTCCGTTAGGTCTATGTTTCATCAGCTGTTTTACACAACTCCCAAGAATGAGGCTGAGTCACAGAGTTAGAAAGCTGCAGCTCAGTTGCTCCGACAGGTGGATGTGCAGACACGGCAGTGCACTTATAGAGACTGGGGAGATAGATGGAAAATTGAGTTGATATAAATCTAAGCAGTAACTCCAAATGGAACTCCCATCCTGTTATGAAATTTGGCTTCTGCTGATGTGGAGGACAGCACAAACACAAATAACTAAAAAGGAAGACAGATACACTTCCCAAAACATTTATGCACACTTGAAAACAGCATTTAGCCGACTGAAGGCATAATACACAAGCTTACTGTTCTCTGATCTGTATTTCTCCTCTTCCAAATGCTTGTAATTTATCTCTGTCCAGGATTAATCCCATTACTACATAAAAAATAGTCTGCAGGTATTTCTCTTAAGCTCTCCTTTTCAGTATGCAACTTTAAGAACAGCAGAAAAAAGTCACTTTAAACTTGGCAGGACTGCAAACTGCCATCACCTCTGCTGCTGAACAATGCCTTTCAGTAACAAAGAGGTAAACAGTTCATGACAACAAACACCAAAGACATTGAACACACATTTGTTTTCCTTTTTTTGCTCCCCCCCCACTCCTTACCCTTTGAAGGAGCAGGAAGGAATAGAGAACTACTGTGTTTATGCTTCCAGGAATAGTTATCTCACTACATTTCCCCCCCAAAAACACAGAATGCTGAAGGAAGTGACCTCTGAAGGATATCTTATCCCATCTCCCACTCAAGTGGGACACCACGATGTCCAGAAAATTGGAGGGGGGCAGGGGGGAGATAAACCCTCCCAATTAAAAAAAAAAAAAAATAATAATCCATGGACTCTAATTGATTATGAATTTTATTTTCTTTGGCTGTAATCTTAATTAAAGTTGACACAAGTACCTGACTTGATCTATAACAAAATAGATCCAAAGACAATTCAACCATTGAGACAACACATTTTATTGGACTTAGGAAAAAAATTATTTCCCAAAAATCTAAGGCTCCCTATTCACAAAGTCAAAGTGTAAACAATCCATAGAGCAACATTATATTAGCAAAATTACTATTTTCAATGACTACTGAATACTCTATTTTTGAATTCCTACTCTAGTAGTCATTTTCTCAATTTTCATTTTAAGAGTAAGCAGTGAGTTTTAGATTATAAAGGCCCAAAGGAACGTAACATTCTAATCTTGACAGTGACAGCAAAAAAGCAAAAACTTCTTCTGAAGTTCACATTAGCCCCTATCTTTAGACAAGTATGTTATAATTAACCACATAACCATACACCAAGAGTACATACAGTTAGAAAAGATCACCACAAGCTAAAAGGGCATCAGTAATGGAGAAATTGTAACAAATTATGTAAAGAATTAAGTCTACACTAAAGCTTATTTTCCAAATTTCATACTGTTTTCTCATATTGTATTGCTATTTCATATTGTAGTTTTTACTTTCAGCTTTTAATTCTAGTAATGCATACGTTGATGGAATAGAGGAAGTAAGTTACTTGCTTGAAGACAGCTAGCATGTATAGTAAATAGCCATATTTAAAAAAAAAAAATCCTTTTTACTGTAAAGAAGAATAACAAATAAAAAACCAAACCAAACACAAACCACCAGAAGCTTTTTAAAAGCATCTGCAAAAAGAAATGAGTATCTCAACATCTCCAACTGGACGAGATTTTTAAACAAAATTAGAAATATCTATAATAACGGAGACATTTTTTCCTACATGATTAGTGGGTGCAATTAAGTCTTTTCTATTCTTTTCAATTCATGGATTCACGCAACTGTTGAAGACTCAGCTTTCAGCTTTAAATGCTTTTCAACATGAGCTTAGTCTTGCTTTGACAAATATGAAGAACTTTGGTTAAACAAGCTTTCCACAAGCAGATGAACAAGTTGAAAGAGAAACATATCCAAGTATCTAACTTTTCTATTTATCTAATCAGAGTGTAGCTGCAGTTTAGATTTCTCTTTATGCAGTAACCCTTCTCTTAAATCACCAAATACAATGTCCTTCAACTGCTGAATTAATCATTATTCACACTTAGCATACAGATTCATGAACAAAATGTTTGCTTCCCAAGCCCTGGGGGAACAAAATATCTTCGAAAATCACTAAATTCTTCCTAAATAACTTTTACAGCTGATCTGACCCACCTGAAACTTCTTTTGCAGTTCAAAAGCAAGAGTCATAGCCTTTGCAACCGTGACAGAAAATACGTGGTTGACACAATGACCGTCTGATTTCCCTCAATTTAATACAGTCTTCCACCATGACTTTGCAAGCCAGTACCATCTCCCCAAGGGAATTACTGCTAATTAGCACACAAAATTAGACAGTTTGAATGAATGATGCTGAAAATAGCATTCCAAGTTAATACAAAAAAAACCCCACAAACAAATCAACCAACCAACCAACCCACCCTTAAGATATTGGTTCTTAGAACCTCAATTCCTCTTGGAAAAATGGAATTCCTTCAGAATCACTCCTCAGCAGAAATTTTACAACTAGATGTAAAAAGGACTGGAAATGGCACAGCTCTCAAGCTGATTCCAAGTTCTAAGCTCAAAAGGCAATTTTGGAATCTAGCCTTCATAAACCAGGCAAAACTTCTAATAAAAGTACTATTTCAATGTCCAGAATGTTATGTGAGACAAGCAATCTTGGAAAGATGTAAGCAGTCAGTCACTCCCATAAAATTTCCAGTAAGTTTGTCTAACTCTTTTGAAGTAAATTTACTTAGAAAGAACTTACTCACTGTTAATTAACACATAATGAAAAAAAAGGGTTTCTAATATTAAAGGAAAGTTGAGCAACACATACCCATAAAGTGTGAATATAATCTATGATATACACAAATAAATCCTACCTGGAAAAAAATTTGAGATAATAATTTGAGGAATCTGGAAAGATTCACACTACATGTTTCTGAAGTGATAATTCTCTCTGTAGTAATTTAGAGCATAGTTCTTTTTGGAAAGGATTTAGGAGACCCAGACTACATTTTTTCCCTAATCATGAGTGACAATGCCGACTTAATCAGTAAGGACAAACATTAGAGAGTATAGCTAGCCACTTATGAAGCAGAGCTTTTATCAACTGATAAACTCCAATGAAGTACAACCTGAGGGGGGGCCCATGCTAACCTCACAAGGTTCAACAAGGCCAAGTGCAAGGTCCTCACATGTGTCACAGCAATCCCACACACACACTGGAGACTTGCTGGTGGATGAAAAGCTGGACATGAGCTGTCAGTGTGAGCTCTGAGCCCAGAAAACAAAACATGTCCTGGGTTGCCTTCAGAGCAGCATGGGCTGCAGGGAAAGGAGGTGATTCTGCCCCTCTGCTCCACTGTCAAGAGCCACCTGGAGCACTGCATCCAGCTCTGGGGTCCCCAGTACCTGAGGGACATGGACCTGCCAGAGCAAGTCCAGAGGAGGTCACCAAGAGGCTCAGAGGGCTGGAGCATCTCTGCTATGAAGACAAGGTTGAGAGAGGTGGGGCTGTCCAGCCTGGAGAAGAGAAAGCTCTGGGAAGACTACAGCACCTTCTAGTAATCTAAGGGAACCTACTGGAAAGCTGGAGAGGGGCTCTATTAGAGGACATGCAGGACAAGGGACAATAGCCTTAAACTGATGTCAGGAAGAAATTCCTTGCTGCGAGGGTGGTAAGGAAATGGAACAGGTAACCCAGAGAAGCTGAGGCTGTCCTTTCCCTGGAGGTGTTCAAGACCAGGTTGGATGGGTCTCTGAGTAACCTGGTCTAGTGGAAGGTGTCCCTGCCCACAGTAGGGGGATTTGAACAAGATGATTCCTAAGGTCCCTTCTAACCCTAACCATTCTATGATGAAAAAACCCAAGGTAAATTTCCAGAGTTCAATAGCAATGATGTTTTTTTCAGCACTATTCATGATATTTAGCAACTTTCTTTTGAGTTATCAGGACCATATTTTGTAACTGTATGTTTTCCTATTAGAATTAATGTATCTTCTATTACAATAAAATCAGGCATATATCTAAATCCAATTTCTAATTATCGTATTTGTTATGTAGATGGAAATATCAATGCACACTGCATACATAAGACCTGTAAAATGTATTTTTTTGGACTCAAAACACTGTTTATCCTCTATGGCAGAAAGCTGTCATCACAGCATCTACCAACACACTTCCCTGAAGCTGTCCCCAGTGACTTAGTGAATACTTAATGACTTTCCAAGGAAAGTAAGAGGAATGAGGAGGCTATTTTAATTAGTAAAACTAACACACATGAAAGGACATGTATTTTACAAGTCACCACAACACATAAAATTTCCTATATAGGCTATTGCAAAAGCCTTAAAAGCAAAAAGGTGATAAAGTACCTAGACAATAAATTGCCGCTTCTGAAATAAATGTAGGATAACAAATTCCAGTTTAAATGCTGCTTTAGAATATTACCGTACAGGGAAAGCCTTTTACCTCTTCCTCAAAAATTGTTCTATGCTGGGAGGAAGGGAATGTCTAAAGCTCTGGACATCTATGCTTATAAATATATGATAGTGATTTAGTTTATTTGTTTAGTTTTGTAATTAAGTCTATTTAAATGCAAGGTTGAAAACCTTTCATTTGCAGAAGCATGAATATGATCTTCATACATTTTTAACATGCATCACAGAAATGCTGAATTTATTGTTAATGTCCTGTAGTGTGCACCATAGCCCCACAGCATCATGTCTCTTCCCAGCAAATCCTATCTATGGTACAGCAGTGTTCTTCATAGTTTTTTGCATTACATAGTCCTGCCAGACTGCTATCATCATGAACAATCCTTTGCCTACCCCTCCTAGATATCTAGAAAATCATTACCTTATACAGCACAAAAATGAATTCCATGCTTAAAAATGAAGTTTATGATGTCTCAACAGAGACACAGAGGGACATTCTTTAAGTTACTTTTAAAACGTTCAGCTGTACAATGACAGTGTATTCTGGTTTGATAGTCAAGGAAAAATATCTTTCAGTCACAATTCATACAAGGTTAGGGTGACATGGGACTGCAGGAGGCTACCCAGGTCATCAAGTTTAGCTCCTGCAATAGCCAGAATGATAAATGGATGTCTGCTTCAGAAGAAGCCACATAAGACTCAGTCCATGTACCATTTCAATTTATAACATAATTTCATCTGATAGAATTACCACACTGATAGCAGTATCTTTTTAATTTTTCCTTTCCCCTTACCGTTTTTTTTTTCTCTCTAGGGAAGAGGGTTATCAGTCATAGAAATTCATCAGGAAGACATCTGTGAAACTTCTGACTCTAAGACTGGTAAGATGCACTATTAATTGAAGTACTGTTCTGTATTTTTTCCATTTATTATCTTTTTTCCATTTTTATGGAACAAACATTTTGCAATTCATAGCTGCATTTCACTTTTTATCTAAGTAGATGTCCTCTCTGTATATACTATATTTCCCCTCATGATTATAACTTTGTTTATTTTGGCCTTTTTCTCTTTTGGTTTGTAAAATTAGATTTCCTAATGGAAAGCAGTACTTCAGACAGGGAGATTATATTAATGCATCGTATAATTTACTAGGAACTTTTGTGGAGTCACTTGCTGTGAATTTATATGCTTGTGGTGTTTTCCTGGTAGACCTAGTAAAGGTGTTTTTGCTGGCGGATAATTTCTGTCAGTGAATATATACAGAACACAAAAAATTTGCTCCTAATTGAACATGTTGACTTAGAAAATTGTGCTTTTTTTATAGCTGAAATTTTAAATGCAGACTGAAGCAGTAAGCAGAGGAAAAGTGATGACTTTCTGACTACTTGGTCCTTTCTGGTTGGGCTTTTTAAAAAAACTTTGTAATGAAATATCTCTCTTCTGTGGTTTGTTTGCACTAGTTAGAAATAGACTGTGAAGTTCTGCACTCTTGAACAGTAGAATAAAAGAGTGAAATTTTGTCAGATTTTAGCAGGGAAGGATAGGCTATTTCTCTTTAACCCTCTAATAGTGAGTTTATAGAAATAATTTGATGTGATTTTAATTGTATTATTCTTTTGTATCTACTTCAGTAAGTCGTTCTAGAAATCACCTGAATTCAGTTGTATGAAATTTATATCTGTTTTGAGAAAAACAGTCTGTATTCATACTTACCATATTTAAATAATTGCAGTTAAATTGCCATAACTTGGGATCCTCATGAGTTATTTTAAAGTTTGCTTTCTGAGTATTGTAATTACATGTTCATTAGTTTTTATGTTTACTGGCCATATAAATAACCTTTTCATATGCTGAAAGTATATATAACTGTTGGTACAACAACTACAAGGTCATTCACTGCCTTTTGGAAGAGTTATGCAGTTTCGGTCACTATGTATTCCTTGAGAGACTGTTCTTGATAGTCTTCATTTTCCAGTTTGTTCTTTGATCTTCAGTCCTTTTGAAACCGTCAGGTGAATGCCATCAAATCCTTGTCATTAATGACACTGCTTGGGGATAACTCCTGTATTTTTGTGAGACTCCTGTATTTGTCAACAAAATGTGCTAGGAAGTGGGAAATAGTCTTATGAGTTCTTGTCAAGACTCTAATGTAGGTGTGAAATTTGGTCAATTGCCATATGATAGTCAATTCTTCCTTACCTGGAGATGTTTTTTGTTCCCTGATATTCTGGAAGATAGAAGCGGTGCTATTATGTAAAATTTATTTGCCTTGGTTTTGACTGATAAGACTGTGCTGTAAGAATCCCAGGCACTGAGGCCATCTGGGAAGTCTGAAGCATTGAAGATTACCCTTGGGTAAAGGAGGGAACATTTTGGCAAACTGGATATGAACAAGTAAGTCCATGGGACCTGGTCAGGTGCAACTGTGAGTGCTGAGGGAGCTTGCCAACATCAGTGTGAGACCATTCTCAGTAATCCTTGAAATGTCATGGCACTCAGGGGAAGCTGAAAAAAATCCGTTTAGAGGAAAACCTGTTTGACTTAAGGGTAATCAAACATTGGCATATGATGGGTCATGAAAACTGTCATTAGAGTTACTCAAAAGCTGATAGGACACAGCCCTGAGCAATCTGCTGTAGCTGACAGTGCTCTGAGCAGGGGCATTGGACTAGATGACTTCCAGAGGTTCCTTCCAATCTTAAACATTATAGGATTATATAGGGTTTTGTAAGATACATAGTCCTGTTAAGACAGAACACTGTTTTTGTGTTTTGTCATCACCTCATCTAGTAAGTGCCAGGTATATACTAAAAGATTCTTTCACAGCATTACTTCCTGGCTCCAGTAACTTACCTTTCAGCTGTATTTCACTGTCAGGAAACATGAAGTCTTCTTCTTGTCCCACTAAACTAAACAAATATAGCTGGAATAAATTAAATCTCTATCATGTTTTTACAAGTGTAGATGTTCAGAGTTTTGGACATTCTCTCCCCTCCAGTATAGAACAATTTTTGATGAAGAGGTAAAAGGCTTTACCCATACAGTAACATTCCAAAGCAGCATTTTAACTGGAATATGTGTGTTGTACCTGTGTACTGACTATTAGAATTCAAGCTAATACTACCACCTTGGGTTTTACACATTATTCAGACCTGAAAGGTAACTTTGCAGGAAGAAGAAATTTAGATAACATACCCTAATTTCCTTTGTAATGAAGGGAAAGTGCTATGACTCTTCCCACTAAGCAATTCACTCAGAGTTACCTGCATAGCAGTTCACACACCTAAATAAGGTGAGGTACTTCATTTGAATTGCAAATGAAGTCTCGTATTTTCTGAAGATTTTAGGAAAAAAAAATCTAAGCTAAAACTAAAAGTCTAAAATGTTAAAGTAGGTAATATTTTAAACAGTCAAAATAACATCACAGCAGAAATAGTGTGAACAGCATCTGGAATAAGAACCTCTCTGCAAGTAAATGACTGTTTCTTAGGAAAGTCATGAAAGACACAGTTCCAAACACTGCCAAGAGATGATTTTACATCTTTGAAACCTGCACCTAATGAAGAGCCTCAAAATGCCTTGTATTCACTACCATAGATGACATGGGGTTTTCAGCACTCATTTCAGAAATAGAAAAGATACAAGGAAATAGAAATGGAAGACTTATTTAGCTTCAGAGGTCAGTAATAAGAGGAAAAAAGCATGATTTCAGTATTCTTCTCGCAAAAGTGTTGAAATCCCTTGTCAGTTAAAACTGCACAAGAATCAACTCCAAGTGTAGACTACAAAAAATCATGCATGCTCAAAACTACCTTCAGCTGAAGTTTTCTCTGATCAAGTACAGAGGGAAACCAATGAACTTCTTTCCAGAAGTCCCTACATGATAGCATGAAAACATGCATAGGTCCATGTGACCCAATTAAAAGAGCCTCTACACGTGTACAGTATAATATCCTCTACGTATGTACAGTATAATACCCTCCATCTTTCCTTCCCCATGCTTGAAAAGCACATCTCAGGTCTTCAAAACATCTGCACAAGAGTGAGTGGAAGTATTCTCAGATACCTTCTACAGTGCTGATTCAGAAAGCTTGCAAACCCCAAATTATTTTTTAAAGATCCAATGCAAGGAGACAAGCAAAAAACTTGTAATACATACTATCCAGGAAAAAACCTGCTCTCTAAAGAAGAGTCTAAGATGTCTAAATGCACATCAGAATGCAGTCTCACAATTTCCTTGCTTATCAAATTTAAATACCACAATTACTGTCCATAATACATGGACAAGGAGGCTCAGTATGCTCCCTTTGCTCTACACAGGGAGGCAACAATGTAAACTTCATCAAGACAATGAAACCACATATAGAAAACCACACAGTGAGCAAAACAACTCTCTACAAAAGCTTACCATAAAGATGAATGGATAAATCTCTAAAGCTAGAAGGAAAGCTAAACTACTATTTTAGTTTACAAGGTCCCTATTTATTAAATTTAAAACAAGGACTCTGATTAATCTGAGTACATATTTGGTTGGTGAACTATTACAGTTTCTCAGATATTTTACAAAATCATATCAGTACTTGACCAAAAAAAAAAAAAAAAAAAAAAAAAAAGAGAGGTAACTGTAAAAAATAAACTGAGGGAAAAAAATCCACTAGCACATTTTCCCACAGTGAGCTGTAATTTGACAAAAACTGATCACCAATGATCACCAATGGCTCAGAAAATAAAATTGCGCACTTTAACAGCACACTGGCTATACCTGAAAATAACAAAATCAAATATCAAAAACATTGCAGAAAAAGGCAAAGACTTCTGGAACATCCATGAGACCTCAGGATTTAGTGTGCCAAAAATCAAACAAACACAGAAAGCACCGTAAAACAAATGCCAAAATCTAATACTAGAAACACTGGTAAGGATAAAGAATCTCATCGAAGTGTTTGACTAATGATATTGTCTCAGGTATAATAAAATGCCTTTCAAAAAGAAGCATTCCTCAGAATGTATTTAATTTTACAAATTACAAATGAAGTTATGAATTAAAAAATTCATTGTCCCATGATTCATATCAGCTGTTATATATACATTCATTATTGCAGTTAAATGAAACTACTCCAGTAATTCTGGGTGGACATACTAAGCATTTTAAAGTTTCAGGGTAATATTACGGAATCATCACCATTCTCCTCCTCTTAACACTGAAACAGAATTACTGAAAATCATGAACAGCCATGATCTCAATGTAAGATTTCATCTGAGATGAAAAATGGTTTATCATAGCATTTCTGTGTAACTAAAATCTTGTCTTCTTAAACCTGTATGAAACAGATGATAAATCCTTTAAATTTTTCTCATCGAATAGATTTAAATTCCCCACCAAAATAATTGATTCAGTATCTCACTTCATGAAGATTGTCTTTTAAGAGGGAAATTGTCTTGTCTGATTTAAAACTGACCAACAAATAGTAAAACTTCATTCTACATCTTTCACGTGTCAGTTATCTAGAGATTAACAAAATATTAAATTCTTCTATCTTCTGGAGAGATGATCCCAAGGAAATATGTTTTATTAAAAGCCTGTCCTATCAATCACAGCATTGGCTCCTCTGGTTATTGGTAAAGCCATCAGATAAGTTAAAATGGGTAAATTCAGATAACCACTTTATGACAATATTATAAAAAATAAGAAAAGCCTGTATCTATCAAGTAATCAAGACAAGTACTATGCATTATCCCCCAACACTTATTTTACACACTTCCTGCTGGTTTCAGTTGGAGTTCTACGTCAGAAAGCTAAACAAATACTGACCCTTCTGACCCTTGCAAAACTGAAGCACATGATAGTTATGCGGCTGTATAGTTGTGTTTTACTTTGTCAATTTGTTTCGGGTTTGGGGGTGGGTTTTGGGTGTATTAGTTTTGTTTTTTGGTTTTCTTTTAATCTAATTATTCAATAATTCAAGATTCAGTTTTAAATGTCAGCTGCAGGGTTTCTGGATGGAAAGAATTACACGGCCAGCTACTGGACTGATGCTTTGCATTACATGTACAGTTACTGACATACATTTCCATGCTCTTTTAGCTCTGGACACAACTGAATAGTTTACAAATTTACTGCATTGCTCAGCAATACTCTGCACAATTTATAAGATACTGTAGAGTTGTAACCAGCTGGTCAGCTGGTGCTGACCAGTAAGCAGCACAGACTGCTAATTTTACATTTTGCTTCATCACATTATTGAAGACTAAACACATAACAGCTGACCTTTTAGACGCCATAGTACTGGTTTCCTCCTTTGCCCCTGTAAGTTCCTGCAGTCATTGCAGCAATTTCTATAGAGGTCTGTCCTTCATCTCAGTTTATGTGGACTGACTGTTGATTCCATGTAGAATGTTCCTCAAGGAATTACTCACTTGGTTTGTTTAGCCTGGAGGAGATCTCATAGCAGTCTACAAATTACTCACAAGGGGAAGTGGAAAGGCAGGCACTGAACTCTCTCTTTGGCGGCAAGAGAGACCATGAAAATGGCCTGAAGTTGTGTCAGGGGAGGTTCAGGTTGGATATCAGGAAAAGGTTCACCCCCAGAGGGTGGCTGGGCACTGGAACAGGGTCCCCAGGGCAGTGGTCACAGAACCAGCCTGACAGAGTTCAAGAAGTGTTTGGAAAATGTTCTCAGACACATGGTGCAATTCTTTGGGATGGCTGTGCAGGGTCAGAAGCCGGACTCGATGACCCTTGCACTCCATTTCAACTCAGTATATTCTATGATTCTATAATTTCAAATTCTACTTTGCATGACAAACCACATTTGAACCATGGATCACACTGACAATAATGACAATGATGAAGACCTATCAATGATTCTTGAAGCTTTTGGACACGAGGAAGGTCAGTGTTGGAGAATCCACAGTTTTAAAGTCATCTGCTCCTCCTGAAAGTCAGCTGCAGTACTTCCATACCGCAATAGTCAACACATCTCACAATCTTCACCTTACAAATCCCCAAAAACTTATCAATCTATATGCTGGGAAGTATTTTCAACATTATGAGAAACTGAGCACTTGATTTTTGCAACAAACTACATAGAATAGGAGAGAAAGGTAGGCAAGTCAAGGCAGTGTACCTTATAAACTACCCTTTGCTATCAATGAAAACTAATAGTAGTTGCTGCCACAGTTGTAGAGGAGAATGGGATTTTTGTCATCCTAACAACTGTTGAAAAATTCAATGCAAAAAACAAAGCCAAACAAACAAAAATGTACCCATTCATAAAAGAGTACCCAAAAAAAGAGCTGGCCACCTGAATAAATTAGATATTAAGTTCCCATTCAAAGAGAGCTACAACCTAAAACTACCAGTAATTCCATTACTCTGATTAGACCTAAATATATTAGTCCCATAATATGATATTCAGGTTCTTGTAACTTTTGTCAGATTGTTTTCTGTTAGATCGTATATTTTCACATCAAAAACAAATTTCTCACAGTGTTTTCTTAAGAAATAAGGATTTCCCTGATCATGAAGTACAGACCATTATCATTTACATCACATAATGTACTTCAAGCATTTAGTAACTTCATAAACATTTTGCCTTCATCATTCTTACTGGAAGGTAATGCCAGTATTTTATTCTTTTGCATCCTAGAGCTTTATATAAATTTCCAGACTGGAATCATTCACTGCCAGCTTATGTTCCCTTTTTCTTGCATCTTCATGGCTGGTAGCTCCTCTCCTTTCCAGATGTGAATCCTTCCAGAAAATTTAGAGCTCATTTGTATTGTGCCTCTCAAGCCCCTTAAGACAGGGCACAAGAATACAAGCAGAATATACTCTTGACAAATTGAACAGCAGGAGAATCACTTGAAAAACAACCAACCAACCAAACGCCAAACCACCAAAACCCCCACCCAAAAACCTGACAAAACGTGATCCCAGGCTCAGAAAAGGAACAAGAGACAAAAAAGGCTTGGGAATCACTTCATGAATAGGTCAATATTAACAGTACCACTTGCAAACACTGTCAGCTAGTCGGACATGAGCCAGCTGTAGGCCAGAAATCATGCAAACAAATTAGTTCTAATTAGTTTAAATTAGTTTAGCTGCACTGTAACTTATGCTGAGAGTCCTCTGTTAAAAAATAGGGTTTTGCATCAAATAAATTTTCCAAACCTTTTTACTATCCTCTACACTTGATATCATCTGATTATTTTCCTGAGCCCATAAGAATCACACACCAATATATTGCATGTCAATGCATATACTCTGATACTTGAATATTTCTACAAAGACATACCTCTTCTGATAGATTAAAAAACTTCATATGCTTTTTCAAAGTCTCATTTTGCTGATGACTAAGTGTTTTGTAATGACATTAATATATAGATCTTATGCTTTCTCTGATTTACCAGGTGGAAAAGCTGTCTGTTTACAGCATAAATCCTAGTAATAAATCTTAAAATGTACCAACATTTCCCACTTGAATTTTATCCTACCTCTATTTCTGCAGCTCTCAAGGTCATCAAATGTTTCCTGACAGGTATTCCAAACCTTCCATATGCTGATAATAGATACCAACTTTATATCCACAGGTGATAACTTCTTTTTTTATTCGTGGCTTTTTAATAAGTCTTTATTTTATAAAACTTGTGGATTCATCTTTCAGAATCATTATTTCCTTAGAACTATCTTTTAATGTCTAACACATTATAGTGCATTCCTTCTGGCACTAACCTATAAAATTAGATTCTTAACTGGCATATAACTTTTCAGTAGCTAAAATAAAGTATTCTTTAGAAAATATTAAATTATATTAGTAAAATATCGCCAGTGTGAAAGAACATTGAGTTGAAGATATAGCAGTGGTCTCCATTCACAAAAAAAGGTACATCCATAGGAACTGGAAATAAAGAATAAAAATATTAGGAAGACTCTGAGCTTCTAATTATGATTGCTTTGATTAACACCCAGCAGGAAACACCTGTAGGTAAATTACTTTAGTACAATGATTCCTACTCTTTCTTTCACATTTAAACATAGAATTTCAAAAACTGGATATGCAATTACAGTAAATCAGATCTAGAAATTTGAAATTACATTTTAAAAGCTACCTTTTAGATAAATATATTTATCTAACTGAAATATCTAATTCCATCAAATCCATGAGAGGTACCATATAACTTATCTCAGACAGAGAGTAACTTCCAAATGTTGTGCTTAAATGAAACTTTGTATTCACACCTGGATTATCTTGAATACATCACCCAAGTAAAACTGAACTGGACCAGTATTTTAACAAAGCTTTCTCTCAATAACTCCTGTTGCTACCAAGTATAGACAACGATCCTAAACAGGAATTGGCACAAAATCAGCCTATTTACTGTTAGAGGGACATCTGGACCAGCCCTTTGCTCAAAGTAAGAGCAACCTCAAAGTTATGTCAGGTTTCTAAGGGCCATCCCAGTCAAAATCTGCTTTCAAGGATGGAGATTCACTGTGAATTTTTCCCAGTTAAATCCAGTCAGCATTTCCCTTATTGCAACAGCAGCTGTTGCTTCTTTTGTTTCACCCTCTCAGAGGAGTCTGACTTGCCTTCTACATAGATGGTGATTATTAGCCAGGTTAAAGACAGCATTTCAATCCCACACTTAGCTTTCTCTTCACCATGGCAACCAAACCTCAGATCCCCCTTCCAAATTTCATGCTTCAGCCCCCTAACCATCTCAGTAGCCCTCTGTCACACTTGCTCCACTTGGTCATCTTTTTTTTTTTTTTTTTTTTTAAGCTGAGTGTGTAATTTACCTTCTGTTTTCAGACCAATTTTGTCTTCATGCCCCACAGCGTCATTCATTGTTACAACTGTCATCATGGCATTTTGAGCCCACCTTTTTGTCTTCTATCTTCAACCAGCTTCCATATCTACTCCACAATGTTACAGCTGCAAGATTTTGTGGTTTTTCCCGTATCACTTACATGCTTTGTCTCACATCACATTTCATTCCATCTCCTCCACACTGTCAATAAGGCCAGCCTCCTCTATCATTTGCTCCTCTCATACTAACAGTCAAATGCTTAGAATGCTCTGTTCTGTCTTCTGTATACAAAGTAAACTTGCAAGCGACATCACAAGTCCTTTGTTTTCTCCACCCTAATATGTTTTTTTAACAATACTCTCCTTAAAAAGCATAGAACACTTGCTGATTACCCTGAACAAGGTACAGCTCATACACATAAAGGTGCTAGGGTTAACAACGATAACTATCCCTATAAACTTGTAAACATAACTGTATTTATCTATTTTATTTACCCACAATCTACCCCATCTTTCCTGACACTTATTGCAACTTTTGGTTTGGAAGGCAGCCATACAGATGAGGAAATGAGCTACTCTTTAACCAGTTCTGGAAAAACTACTAATTTCAGGTATGGATTTGATTGTTTTCCTGATAAATTGCTGAAGGTGTTTACATTGCCAATATTCTGGCTTAGGTCTCTTCTTCAGGCTGCTGTGCACCAGCTGAGATATGGTCATTGCTGACTTCCTGCAGCTTTGCAACTCAAATATAGCAAAAGTACAAACAAGCATCTGTCAATATACAAAAACATTATGCTATCATACTTTGACAATGGAAGTTTAGGCCTAGAAAATGTGTGTTTTATACATCAGGAATATTTCAGTTTCATTTACTTTTGCATTAGTGTGGCAATTTTATAAAAATTTTGTATTGCAGGCTAGATTAAAGACACAGAAGCTGGAATCTGAATCACTTCAGAATTATTCATATCTTTAAAATTTAGACTCTTCACAATTCAAAAGAATTTTAACAATTTACTGTATTGTCTTCATAAACAAAACGTGGAGCACGAAATAATATGATCGGGTGACAAAAGTTAGTCCCCAGGGCCTTCCGTAAATTAACACATGAAGAAACAGGAAGAGCAAATAGAAATTAACATACAAAACAATAAATGCAGGACAACCTGAGAATGGGAGATGCTGAGTGAGAGTGGTGGCACTAAAGATGCTGACATAAAGCACAGGATAAAGTTCCATGTAACAGCTGAACTGACTGCCACTAAAAGCCATTGCTCTCACAGCACTGTCTCCAATTCATTATCCATTTCAATGAGAAAACACAATATAGTACACAAACTGGATAGTAAGAATGAGACAACCTAATCTTATCCTGAAAGGGGGTACTCAAGAAAAAAAAAAATCTGAATTTTAATTTTCTAATGCAACTGGGAGCTGGATTGAGAAACAGTAGAAAGGTGCTAACCATTTCTTTCTCTCCCTTTGCTTTTTTCTGTATATTTCCAAACTCTAAAGAAAAAAACATATATATCCTTTCTTATTACTGTTGTAACCAGCAACCATTCAAAATGTTGTTTTACAAAAATATTTTCTCAAATTCAGCTATTTTACTTCTTACTGCTTTCCTCTCCTCTCAGTTCTATTCACTAGCCAGGTTTCCTTCCATGCTATCCCACCACTTCATGCAAAGATAAAGAGAAATATTTTCTACATGAACATCGACAAAAACTAGGATTAATCTACTCCTTTTGCTCCCTCAAGACAGGACATGAGCCATATGGTACATCAATGTCAGTGTCAGTGGAAGTAGTGGTGAGAAAAGGACATAATGTTTGAGAGCACAGATAGAGTGAATTCTTCTGTCCTAACAATATTTCCAAATCCTTAAAAGTAGTTTGAATTATATTTAAGTAATAATTTAAACCTGAGATGTATACCTGAACCCAGATATATAGGAGCAAAAAACTACAAAGAAAAACAAAAGCAAACAAACCCCCCAATTAAAGAAATGAAAACCACACAGAGAGAGAAAGGTTATGGCAACTTCATCATCAATGATGAAAATTACTCTTATTAAAGGCCTCTCACTCCAGCTACTCCAGAGACTATCCAGTGATCCAAAACAGGTAATTTCTGTTTCACCTGTTTCTATCACCTTATCAAAAGTTGGTCTATATGGGGAAATTGGTCACCTCAAATACTCATATCCCAATGTTTAGAAATTGTCAACACCCAGACTGTCCCCACATACCTGGCAATATATATATGAACATAATAAAACCATGTACTATAAATGCATTAAAATGAAAACATACAATCACTAAAATACACCCAGGTCATTGAAGAATTTTTATCATATTGTTTGGCAGAATCCATGAAACTTTACCTACGCTGCAGCACAGCAGCATAACAACCCTGGTAACCTCTGGCCATTTTCACTGGTACTGCTTTAGAAAAAAACACCTAAGACTTAACCAAGTTACTACTACTGCAGACTGGAAAGTCACCAAAATTATCATTGTTTCTGGTTTTATACTGTAGAAGGATTACCCATGCTGCTCTCTGGAGAAACCATGTCAAACTCCACCTGATATTTCACTTGCCAAGTAAACCCTAGGAGTTCATTTGAAGGAAGTTTTGGTCCACTGAATAAACTGACTGAAAACTCACAGTTGAGGTCTGAAAATTCTGTGTATAGAAGCAGATATTTAACCCATCATGCAACGTTACGCAGAAGAATATATGGCATACTTTCAATTTAATCCTCACTGTTCACTGAAAATGGCTGATTTTATACAGGTTCTTATTTCAGGTATCAAGGGCAGGCTCTTCTCTACCTTGAATTATATTCTGTGGACAGACTGACCTCAAAACTCCAAATTAAGCACACAGGCCTTCTAAAGCATATCATCTTCTGTGTAAAACCTCGGGAATATTTTCGCACTGACTCCAACACTGTCAAGTAATCCTCCTCAAAAAGCTTAATGACCCAAGATGATTCATGACTCATAAACAACAGCACTAGTAAATACTAGAAATTAAGTAGTACTTCAATGAAGGAGCAAGTACAGTCCAGGCTTCAACAGCAATATTTCTCAGGAATATCTATGGATCCTGCAGATGCATTCACTGGCCTGTAAAGGAGCAGAAAGTTGTCTTGAGTTTTAAAGGGTGGTAGGCAGACACTCCTGATCAATATAAGATGTGGTGAACAGGGAGAGGAATTTGACCGTTAAACTGCAGGTAGTTACTTTCAGCCCTTAACATAATACTTTTTAAAATATAGAACCTTACACAGGAATTCAGTGAGACTATTCAGCACACAGAAAATCAAAAGTCAAATGCAAAATATATGGTTAAGGCAGGGCCTAACCAACAGAATGTAATAACACTTCCTTCAAAATATCAGTTTGCAGGTCAAAACACTGTATTGCTATTCTAGTGGTTAACTTCAAAAAAAAATTTCTTACTGACAGTATTTCTTCTACAATGCAACCAAAGTCTCTCAAGCAGTAGTTAGAAAAGGTGTTCCTTAACAACTTGTTTCTTAACCATTTAATTAACAATTAATTAATCATTCACACAAAATTAAGAGTCAAAAGGCACAAGCTGTGTAAGCTGTGGAATGGTTTAATGCAATGATCTACAGCTGGACTCCATCTTTGGTCTTTTCCAATCAAAATAATTCTGTGATTCAAAGCTGGGTATGATACCTAACCAGCCAGAAAGACTCTTTTCTGAAGGTACAGGAAAATTTAGAAGTTGGAAAGCTTTTAAAAAGCTTTTTCCCCCTGCTTTTTGCAGTCATACCACCTTCTACATCATTTTACCATGTTTTGCACACTCTTCAAGCTAAGAACTTGAAAAGCTGAGAAATTATACTTAGAGATAACTTCAAGTACAGAGAAGAGTGATTACCATTAATAGTAACATATGTCTCTCACTGGTTTAATACATTCAGTTGGATAGACAAATGCTTATGAAAAATAATGAAAGTGATTTGCAACACAGTAATGCATGTCCTCCATTGTTTCAGAAAACAGACTGCAAGGCAACTGACATCATCACAGTAAAATAATTAAATATTCTGAAAGGATGTTTTTTAGGAATCTTGTTTGTTTGTTTGTTTGTTTGTTAAGAGCCACAGTCTGACTGCCTGGGTTTTTTTCTGCCTGGTACTCAAACTGGTTTTCAAACTACACATTTGTTAGCTCTCTCTGTATTATATACAGAAACGCACTCAGACAGGTAATGCAAGCAAGGTTAATAATACCAAGCCAATCATAAAAATTTCTAGCCAGTAACACTTCCCAGTAACAGTACCTAAATTAGAAACTTTTTCAGTTTCAGTAAATTAGAGCAGTAGTTACAAGTGGGTCTGGACAAGAAATATCAAAAGGAGGTCTAAAAGAAGCACTGTAAACCTAGAAAATTATTAGAGGATTTCAGATTTCATTTCCACAGTTAAACTCCTGCATATGACAATCTATTTGGCAACATTATTTAAAACGAATGCAAAACACCTCAAACACAAAACATGGGAAGGGCAAGCTATATAGCACAGAAAGGACTAGTCAGTCAATACATAATGATTGCATGCAATAGTATTACCACAAATTGTTACTCTTTTTAAAAAACTGTCCTTTTCACAGATTCAAATTAAATTACAATGTTAAGGAGGCTCTTACCACAAAACATAAGTAAAACTTGATAAAGAGGTTTCATTCACCAATTCTGAAACAAAGCGTTTTTCCTTACTTTTCCAAGTTTGGAGAGTCAGAAGATCATAGATGTATTCATCAACTATTTCTCATTACAACTCAACAGCTCTGAATAAACTAGTTTAATAGACTCATTTAGTATCAGTAATTGCAAAGCTTCTGCACGACCTATTATGAAAAGTACTGCTGTTCAGATAAACGAAGTACCTATTCTATAATTTAGGAGAGGGTGTGCACTGACTAAGCATGGTCACTCCTAATAAACCTCCTTGCTCTGAAAAGAGAGATTTAATTTTGCATCATCCATAAAAGCTTAGAGTTATAGTCCTTAAGCTTCCTGAGTACTATACTGTCAAATTCGTATAATTAAACCACTAATGTTACAGTACAGGAAATTAGTAAATTCAGCTATACTTCGTTGATTACCATGGTTTACCTAGCTGATCTTCATATTATCATTGCACCCGAAGTATTTTTTTAGCCTGGGGAAACTTAAATGTAGCACACTCAAAACTGGGGAGCTGAAAATCACAGATGCTCATATTACAATTGTCCTGTCATATGAACCTAACCAAAAAATATATAGTAGCCAGGGTTATCAATGAGAGATAACAAACTGAACCACAGACAACTCTCTGTGTCTTGTATTTTCCAAAAACACATCTGGTAAAAAACCCCTCATGTTTGGGCCGAGGCAACTGAACATTCTCCTGAAGTCCCGAGGCATCTCCTGCAATATCTTAGTAAAATGCCCTATTTAGCAAAAAATTTTAAATAATCCATGATATCAAAGCTGTCTAAGGCTCTCTGAAGTGGACCATAATAGGATCTAGAAAATAACTGGAAAAGCAAGAAGCATACAAGACTGGAAGATATCTTAAAGCTACTAACTTATACACGTACAGAAACAGAAATAATTTCATGACCAGCAGTTTTAGGACATTATTCAGATTACATTAGAGCATATGAGATCCCTAAGAATACAGTACAGAAGGGAAACACTGGTGAAAATCCCACTTCTCTCACTTACAGTGACTAAAGACAAAATATTTATGCTCTTCCCAAACACCTATTCATTTAACTCAATGAGAATTTCTTAAATTAGAATGCTTCACTGAATTCTGTCATATGTCAAAGTGGACACTTCTTAGAAAAATATTTCCATTTAAATCAACTTTAATTTAAAATTACAGAACTTAGTTACTTCAGCTTTATAACACTACAGTATTTCTAAAATAAAGCACTTTAAATACATTCTACAATTGCAGCTCTAGTACACTTTGATTTGAATTTTCCCCACAAATATCACTGTTTTTTTCAAAAGTCAGATTACGGATTTTTACTGGTGTAAGATCTCCAAAAACCAGAGATGCCATATACCGTTTCTGTTTTGCTTCGGGGCAGAGTATCATCAAGAACTGTACATTCCATACAGAGAGAAAGTCCTCACTAGATCATTTAACTGCTAAAACTTAATGTAAGTAAGAAAACAAGAAAACACATTAATATATGTTAATCCATCTTACCCCAAAAGCCAAGAAAATAAAAGATCCAGGCAGAATTATCTGTTTCTGCTATATTGAAATGTGTAAGTTGTTAATATCTTTCAATCAGCCAAAACATTCTCAGGATCTAGTTTCGCAACATATTTTGAAAGTCAGTATTCTCAAATTGTTTATAAATACTTTTAATCAAGCACTGCAATACCACAAGACCAACAATGAAATTCATTGCAAATCAACAACAAATGCTCCCTCCGAAATCAAGTTTTCTCCCATATACCCATCCAACTCACTGACATCAAAAATACGAATCTTTATATTTTGCAAGGCAAGAAAGGGACCATCTAGTTCATGTCACATACTTGCAAAGCTCCATCCTCATTCATACTTCCCTTAACCAATATCTTCTGTCAATGCTCCAAAGAAACAGGACAAGAAAGATTTTTATTTCCCTGTACTCCCTGAGCATTCTTTCATAATGTGGCTTCTTCATTGTCTCATGAGAGTTAGTGATTAAATAGCCAATTGCAAAATTGTGGGGGAGGGTGGGAAAAGAGAGGGATGAGCAAGCCCTTACTAAAGAAAAATGACTACACTTTTCTAAAAAGTAGATATTTAAGCTGGCATCAGAGAAATGCAGAAATCTAAGTCAGTGTAAGAGCAGCTTGGTTTAGTTCTAGCTAAGGCTGTTTTCAACTTCACTTACTAAAGTATTTACATGGCCTTTCCAGAAAGTATATTCTAATTATATCATATTATAAGCTCTTCCTTAGAAAAGCGAGGAGTCAATGAAGTTGACAAATAAAAAATATGCCAAAAAACCCGTTAATATGTGAAAGAAAATAGGGCTGTTAGCAATACTTGTTCAAAGAAATGACTGGTGAAACCTGAGAGAGGATAAATACACTGCTACTGCTTCTCTACTCATTCATGTACAGCAACTATTTTTTCCATATTTATATAAATAAGTCACACCTTCCAGTATGAGAAAGTTAGTCATCAACTAATGACCAAAACTGAAAAATTTGCACTTTCATTTGTGAACTTTATTTCTATGGCTCCAGATATAACTTAAATGATTAAATAAAAATCCATGTGCATCATGTATCTAAATGTCGAAATTCCAAACTGATGAGCTAACATAAAATAAGTATGTCTTAGGCCAGGGACACAGCTCCAAGTTCTGGGCTGCACCTGGCTGTGTTATGGGCATATGGGGAATCTCCAAGAACTCCTTCATGAAGGTTCAGTTAGCCGTCACAGGGTCACACCACGAAAATGCACACTGAATCCTTCACCCTTGACAATCCGCAGATGTTCTTCTTTATCTTCTATGCACTTTATTCTCCAGGTACTTCATTCTAAACAACAGCCATCTATTCTTAAATGTTTGAACCTCACTACGGTGGAAGAGAAGTCTAATTACAGCTCTCAATTTTACTGAGGCTTTAATACAAAACTTTTGACTAGAATTTGGACAGTACTATTGTCCCAGCTCTTGCTAAGGTAAAGGTGGACTGTGGCCCATATGCTACAAACACACAGATAATCATCACTGAACATGCAGATAATCAAAGTAATGAATGAAGTGAAGACTAGATTAGTGAGTCATGCTTAACTTTTTAATAGAATTGACACAACTGGATACTGAGCGCTTAATTTTCATAACCTGAATTTAAAATACAGGTAAAGTTATATTTGATGTGTCACAAAGGATCACAGAATATTCTGAGATGGAAGCCCCACAAGGGTCATCATTAAGCTCATAAAAGATGGTCCACATGAGGATCAAATCCCCAACTTTGATGTTATTAGCAGCATGCTCTAACCAGCGGAGTTCAATTTTACCTATCTTAAAAATAAAAATGAAACTCTCATAAAATTGATTATTATCATTGTATCTTCTAATTACTTTAAAACTAAACATTTTAAAATATCTTAAAATAAGTGTGCTGTGCTTTTCAGTTCACTCTCTTATAAGACAAGTACAGTTAGAGATGTTTGCCGATCACAAATGACTGATGAATGAAAATAAGTACATACAAAGTAAGATGTAAACCACAGCACTGCTAGAAATATATATTTGTAGGGCAGTACCTTTGAGGGATGACTACAGGTGATCTTTGCAGTCTTTCCTGAGACACAGTTGATAACATGCACCTTTTAGAATGATAGCTCAATCTTTCTCCTGTGAAACATTATTTCTCAAGTCACAAGCTCATTTTGGAGTTTTTTCTCAATTCTCCGCAGTTTTGCTAGGATTCATTTGCTTTTTTTTGCAAACTGAAAGTTATTTTAGCACAAAGGAGACACAGAAGCTACACATCTTTTGGGGAATCTTCTAACAATTCAGAAGCATAAAAAATTAAGAATGATACCCTTCTAATTTCACTCACATGTCATCTGAAGAGAAAACAGGAGCATCTCAAATGGATCAGGCCTCAAATACCTTAGATTTGCATCAAGACTGACAAACACACACACTAAACTAGGAACAAGGAGCAGCTAACAGTCTTTTATTCTTCTTCATTCCAAGGCACCTGTACAGGCAGGCACACTAACCATTAGCAGCCATGTGTCCAGGCCATAAAACTACTGAGTTTTTGACCTGTTTCCCAACAGACTAATTGCTAATTTACCATTCTCTGTGATTGAATACACAACTGAGAGTAGGGCACTTTAGCAGAAAGGTAGAGATCTGCTCCTGTGTGAACAGGTTGTTTAGAAAAAATAAACCCTTCACATTAAACTCCCAGGATATGATTGTGGGACACATCTCAATTCATAATCCTTTTTTCTCTTTAGCAGTTGCCATGGGAGACCATAAATCAGAGCCTGCAGAACCACAAGTGGCCTTTCCAGGCCAAATGTTTGACATTATTGTCTGCATGCTTTGGCACACATGGTAATACTAGTGTCCGAGACACAAATTTATACTGACAGTAGTATTCTGTACAGTACTGAACTATCTCACATAATCCAACATTCACTTATATTTGTGTCTTCCAGGTTCATATGACAAGGAACTTGAGCTCTCCCCCCTGCTAATTATTCCTACTGTTTACTCACAACAAACATCCTCTTCTACATTTTCTAACACACAACCTGTCAAGCAGGTACTTCTTATTTCTAGAAGATTTTAAGGTGAATTCTCAAAGACAATTCTGCTTTTTCAGTGGACAATTATGTGAGTTATTGCCCAAACAACTACATAGGCATTTTGCACAGGTGTTTATCTTAAAAAAAAAATCTTTGAAGTTATCTGATGCTAATGAACACACCACTGATAAGTGTATAAGCAAGCTAAATGCGTGCTGAATTTGTTAAACTACGTTCAGAGTTCAGATAGTTACTGCAAAGCAATCTCAACTGGGAGCCCACCACTACATTTCAGGAATTAGCACTCCACACCACAACCCACTCCCACCTCATTCCCCCAAAATATAAACATCTTTAACTTAAAAAGATTCATGAAACACTTAACAATGATCATGAAAAAAACAAATTAACCACAGAACAATACAAAGTAGCTACAACTGGACCACAAAGCTATTGTTAGTCTTAATGGGCAAATCTAGCCTAAAAAATTATCATGTATTATGTAAAGAAAGAAAGAGCTATATTGTCTTGTATAAACCCACTATTTACTACCATAATAACTGAGTCCATTAAATAAATATTTTATTATATGTGAATACTCTAACATTAAGGTCCTTGTTACGTCTTATTTAAGGAAGAAAATATGTTGATATCAATTTTAAGTAATCATACCTGTGTAAACTCACTGAAAGTAAACTATTTCCAAAAGTATAATTTTAAAGCATTGTTAATGAACCTGCATGTAACTTGATTTACAGAATATTTATAAATTGTAATCATGCACATGAAACTAAACTCAATTCTTCCTGTCATGATAACTGTCATTTTGCAAATAAAACTTCTAAGTTTTGTACAGCAAGTTTAATGTCTCCGGTAACTGATACTGTTTCTATAGGGTCACCTTTAAAACTAAAGTATACTGATCTATTAATTTTTCTTTGATTCATTGCAAAATAACATAAGCATGTAAGGATCGTCATAAAACCAATGTTTCTGTTATTGTTTAAAATAATTATCTGCTATATCTATAAGAAGCCTTATGATATCTTCTATCAGAATGTCAAATGTTGTGTATTTTGTAAAGAGGATTTCACCCATTTTATTTGTCCTTCCCGGAACACTTGTTCCAATTTACACCTTTATCAATAACTAGGTGCAGGTAGTAGACCTTAAATGTTTTTGTTTCAGACAAATACTGTTTTCTCTCAAATTTTACGTAGGGTTACATGGAGTGTCTGCCACACCTGGGCAAGCTGATTAGTCCGAGTAGATTACACTCTCTAGTTAACTGTGCATCAGCTGACTTTTAAATCATTGTACATAATGCCCACGAAAAATGCAAATTAATCCAACCTTCCTTAGCCAGCAATTAAACATGTTTGGCCCAAGTTATGTGCAATTGCCACATGCTACATACACACACTTGAATATTCACTGGAACTGAGATGCAGTAACTTCAGATTATCAGGACTTGTGTTGAATTCTCAGAAGTCCATTTACAGAGCTTTTTATAAGACTTCAATGACTAATTATTTATCAAGACATGATTAGGAATTTGCTTAATACTGTGACATCATATGTCTACCTTGTGTCTACAAAAAACATTTGTCAGGAATAAACACAAACATTCACAAAAAAAGGAGAGAAATCCTATTCTGAAGTCTACTAATTCAATGCAAGCATTTAATATGCTATTAAATGAAATAAATGGTTCTCATTATTCTTCCTCCAGGTTGCGGGCTAAAATTATAGTATGATGTCAAAACTGAGAATGTTTACTTTCCAGTAGTATGATGGCTTGTTCATGTAATGATATCTAGTGAATTACAGACAAAACAGTCTTTAAACCATTCCATTTTTATTTCAATTCCTCAAATATTTTATTTATATTTTCCATGGTAAAAACAAATAATCTATTTTTGCAAATAACATGACTAAACTTTACATCATGCTAGATAGAATGCCAGAGGGAATTACTCCAGTAAGTAAATATGCAGAGTCATAATGCTAAATAATCTTTTATAACAGTGACTGTGGAGTGCACAGTGTGTTCCTACAACTCTCTAAGCCATTAGTCACCTAACTTATTACCAAAAAAGTTCACCTACAACCTTGCTTCAGTGTATGTCAGAACTAAGCAACACTGTTTAACATATAAGTCTGGGAAATCTTCAGAGTACCAAAGTGGAGTCATACACATGCTTTGGACATACCCAACATAGAAAATTGATTACTTAGCACTGTGTACTAGCCACTGCCTTCAACACTTCATTTAAAATCTCAGGAGGACAGAGAATGAACACTTGCTTGAGGTATCAGACAGATTCTGAAATCTTCCTCAGTAGGACAGTCAAACATGCATTTGTCCCTATCTCTTAGTGTCTTTTACTGGCTCTATATTTTATGGGAGGTGACCATTCTCTTATCCTCCTGCTGAAGGAGTACTACATCACAGTGCAAAGAAAATTAATTAGAACACGGAAAAAGTCTTAAGAAGAGAATATGATTTTCAAATAAAGTGATTCAAACTGAACTCCAAGATGTAAAAATCTCACTGGTGTTATCCATCTACTAAGCAATATGGATCTCTTACTTAGCACCACAGGAGCAGAGTTCCATTTTGCATCCCACACATCTCAAACTTTTGACTGACATTCAAGGGCTGACTTTTTCAACAATAATATCACAACAAGTCCCTTTTTGATCTCACTCCAATTCCTTTCTATAATGTAGAAATCATGATTGAACATTTCACTTATTGCACTCTAACAGCTGTTTTACAAGACAATGCTTAGAAATGGATCACACTAAATGAATAGCTGTATGTTAAAATGCTAATAATTAAAAATGTTATGGGCATGACTTTAAAAGCATCCTGTAAAGCTGAGCACTCAGCACTGAAAAGTTGATATGAACAAATACTAAAACATGACTTTTTCCAGAGTATCAGCTCCAAAGTTTCTAGACTTTTACAGGAAATCCCACACCCCCAGGCTGAAAGTCCTTGCAAAGTCAATCATAAGTTAATAAATGGCCCTTGCCTCCAAGAATTCTGACATAGTCCTTGGATTATGTAATTGTGTAACACCTCTCTGCCACCCCCAGGCCCAACCTTCCTGCAGCTTACAGGAGGGATCTGCTCTAGAAATGAATCAGAGGCTATTTGTAAGGTCTGCCGAAAGGTCTGTTCTACACATGACACTTCAAGTCTAAGTGAAAACAAAGAAAATACGAAGGGTAAGAGGCTTCAGATCAGATAGCAGGAAATAGAAAAACACCACTCTTGGGAATCTCGTTCTATTTTTATTACCAATGGTAAATCATTCTGTGTTCCTTTTATCCTGCAGGCTCCAAAGGCTAATTTGAACAAGCACTGATTAGTCATATTTGTAACCAAAGTTAACAAAATCTGTTCTACTATTACCATACCCATCATNNNTATTCCCATACCAATCATGGTGAAAAAAAAAAAAAAAAAACAAAACAAAAACAAAACAAAAAAACCAACCCAGAAAATTAAGGTTCTACACTTGTTCCAGTTAGACTTCCAAAATAAAGACCAACTTCTTCATTTCAGTACTCAATTTACGTTATTACACACTACCCTCAAAAACATTTTAAAAAAGCATTTAAGGAGCTCAGTTGTGGAATGACAGTATTCCAGTACAGACCAGAAAAAGCCTATGAGGAAATGAAGACTTCTGTCTCTGAAGTAGGACTTAATGACAAAACAATTCAGGCAAAAGGCTATACATTGAATACCAAAGAGAAATCAAAATGTTTAATCATAGAAGACAGGACTGAAAGNNNNGACTGAAAGCAATCTCAAGAATTTATCCCTTTCCCCAAGGCAGAATCAACAACATCTAAGGCAAATACTTGGAGACATTCATATAAGCTGTTGTATTAAGAAAAAATTAAAAAACAATTCTACTTATTTTACACAATCAGTGAAATAGACATCCTGTTGTCAACAAAAAAGGGATGACAGACTTAAGAGTACCACAATGCATACACAAAGGTGGCATATGCACCTACACAGGCAATCTGAACTACAGAATCGCCGATCATTCACTCTTACAAGAACTACTCCAAATTTCTGAGGTTTTTTTTTTTCCTAAGTAATTTTTTCAGGAAAAAAAAAAAAAATTAGGGAAAAAAAAATGATGGGAAAAAAAAAAAGGACAACTCAAACAATGAATTCCTCTGTGTGAAATAATGCTTATTTGCCCAGCCAATCCTTGTTTTGTACTTCTGGCTTCTCAGGCAATTTCTTATTCTTCCCCTCTCTGGCCTCTCTCAGAACATATTTCCCATGGATTCTCATCCCTGAACTGCTTTCCTTGACTGTACAAGCAAATCCACAGTATCTTTTTGCCTTGGCTTCTTGATAAGGCTGTTTCACAGCTCTTCCTTTATCTTTCTTAAGGGCATTTGTATCTGCCCCACTAGCTCCTTTACCCAGTCTCTACAGTTCAGTCATTATTTCATAGAACAATAAAACGAATCTGGGTTGGAAGGAACCTTAAAGGTCATCGTCCCTGCCATGGGCAAATACACTTTCCACTAACCTCATCCAACCTGGCCTTGAACATTTCTAGGGATGGCGCAGCTACAATTTTTCTGGGCAACATATTAAGTGTCTCATTCTCACAGTAAGAAATTCCTTCCTAAAGCCTAATCTAAACCTTCCCTCTTGTCATCTTAAAGCCATTCCCTGCTGTCCTAGCACTACATGCCCTTGTAAAAGATCCCTCTCCAGCTTTCACGAAATGCCACACTTAGGTACTGAAAGGTCCTATGAAGTCTCTTCCCAGAGCCTTCCTTTCTTCAGGCTGAACAATTCCAGTTGTCTCAGACTGTCTTCATAGGAGATGTGCAGATCATCTTAAGGAGTGGCCCTGCTCCTTAAGAACTTCAAAGCTCCTGCCTTCTCCCAGTTCCTACTTTTCAAACACCAGTCCTTCCCCATTTGTGTAAGTCCAGCTCCAGTCCAGGGCTCTCCTTCTCCATATTCCCACCCTTCCATGCATCTGCAATTTCACTTCTTGTTTTTACACACTCAAATGAATCTGTATTGTGGATAAGCAGAGAATGGATACCATAAAACTAAGAGTTTGTACATCTATCTCACTGCTTAGAACTTTTTAGGAAAGCCCTGTTGTGCACACAAAATTTTTCAACAATAGTGCCTACAAATCAGGGAAGTCAGTTAATTTTTTTAGACACTAATAATTTGCCCAATCTTTTGAAAGCTTTTCAAATGGCAACAAAACGCACATCCTTAATGTAAAAAGTAACCTCACACTGAAATTCTAAACTCCTTTTCCCAAAGAACAGCAGTTCTCCAATTGCTTGAAAAAAAGATCAGGAATAATTTTAAAGCATTTTTTCCCCTATCACAACCCTTAGAAGCCAGTGAACTATGTTCACTTTAAACATTATTCAGAGAATAAGTCAGTAAAGGGCATTCACTCAACATGGAAGATTTTGGCCCAAATGACTGAACTTTAGCAAAGTCAGGAGTAAAACCATTGCCTTTAAATAGGACATCAGTAATCCGGAAACTGAGAGGAGAACCGGTCCTACCTACATGCAAGGAGAAACATGCATTCTTAAAGTCACTTAGTAACTTAGTCACTTAGTAAAGTTATATTACCCTTGCTTCAAATCCTCATACCTGCCAAATTTTAACAGTATAAATGAAGTTGCACTATGCTACAGGTTATGCCTCAACATGAGTTTTTAAAAGAAACTGCCAGGGATAGACAGCCATTACTGAGCACACTAGCAGAAAAAAATCCATTTTCCATTATTTCAAAAGAAGGAGAAAAAAAAGGAAATATAGCATCCACACAGTAAAAAGCAATTACATGACCTTAGTTTTAATTAGAAACTTAAAAAACGTATCACCAAGATTTTAAATTTTCCCTTCAGAAAAAAAAACCCAAAACAATGAAGTTAAAAAAAGAATTAAGATTTTAGATTTTCATAAAGAACTCCCCATAAGTTCCCACCACAGTCTCATTAGAATCTCATCAAAACTTCTCCAGCTTTTCGACTACAAAAAGTAGGTTCCAGATTACTTTTTCTACACCAATTTTTTAAACTCAGCTGCTGTACATAGCATTTGGTGAGGGGCTCTCTAAATTCTTCCTTCTATCCTCAACATCCAGAAAGCATATCTGAAGAAAAAGTGAAAGCAACACATCTGAATGGAAAATAACATGAAAGAAATGTGGACAGTCTAATTAAGTCATGAGACTTGAAAACAAAATTTCAGAGACAAAGTATTTGCAACTTCATCCTTTCTGAGGTCAGCACAGAGGAAAGACTAAGTTCAAACATGAAAGGGAGAGACTGTATTATCACATACATATGTTTGTTATTCAGTGAGCTTGAGGGGGAAAAAAAAGAGAAAAAAGGTTAGTACTACAAAAACAAGCATCAAAGTACTATAAAATCTCAGAATTTTGGTTGCTCTCACCTATATTTTAGTTCATTGTGCATTGGGATAGTCATTGACTAAATGATCACATAACATTTCTTGTTATTCACAGGATCACTACCCCATATATGGCACATGACATATATGTCATGAAACACAAACTAAAAGAATGTGCCTTATGTGAAACATAACACTTTCTTACTAAGGAATTTGAATAAAACACTGTTAATAAAATCAATTCACTGAGAATTTTCATGTTCAAGACCTCTTTTGCCAAAAACTGACATTTATGAAAATCAACTCTTCTTAAAAACACCCAAAACCAGAAAAACCAAAACAAACTAACAAAAAAAACCCTCCACAAACACACTCTCACAGAAAACTTTCACAAGATAGAAAGAAGTTAATAAGACTAAAGTGCTACTTATTCTGCCTGTTCCATAATGTACTCACAGCCCCTGAGCCATGCTTTAAGAGCATGATACAAAAAGCCATAGGGGAAGAAAAAAGTTCAAGAACTTTTGTGCCCGATACAATTACACATTTGGACTTGGACTTCCTACATCCCCAAAGCAATTTTCTGGCTAGGAATACACTTACTACACCTCAGAATAGCCTCGCTGCACTGAAAGTCTTAGAAGAGTCTGACTGACAACTGACTGACATCACAGTGGTCTGACTACTGGGCGCAGAGGTGGGCATTCAAGCTCTCTACACCAAGCGCAACAATGACCAGGTCAAGAGCCAGAGCTTTATCCTCAAGAATCCAATCCAATGCTTAGGATACTTTCTAACAGTATCTAGCGATCCTAGATAGTAACACTAACATTTTACATCTCTGTGTTCAATATTGTAGCCACAACATGTAATTGCGGGATTTGAGTTCCGATCTATTCCCGTTCTCTCTTCTCCCTAATGAACTTTAAAAGATAGATGGTGATTTTTTTCCTAGGTTCTCAGGACAGGAAATCTGGTTTTTTTTCTAATTGTTGGCATGATCAAAAGAGTTGAAATTTAATAGATGTTTAAGGCCTTCAGTGAAAAACAATTCTATACTTCCTAGGGCTTCAGGAGGAGAAACAATGAGCCTAGCAAGTTAAAGGGTAGAACACACATGACCACAAATAAGGCCAACAAAAACAACATTATGAACTTCCTAAGTGCTGTAAAGTAACTTCAAAAATATAAAGAGTAAAGCATGTCACAATAGATAAGATTTATCAGCTTTTAAAATTCACTATTTTGATTCTGTTTCAGTCCTTCATCTATAAAATAGAAAAAAATATTTTACAGATGCACAAAAACAAAGCTCTCTGATGTCTGCAAAGCACCTTAAGATAACTCTACAAATTAAAATATGAAAACAGCCTTCCTGAAGGACTGGGATGTACACAGCAGGTAATAAGGCAGCAGGCTACACACTGAATG
Source organism: Donacobius atricapilla (assembly GCA_013397315.1). NCBI lineage: Eukaryota > Metazoa > Chordata > Aves > Passeriformes > Mimidae > Donacobius > Donacobius atricapilla. Next base: position 76,858 of record WBMY01005689.1, read on the forward strand.
GTAAGAATATAAACTAGGATCTAAGAGTATAGTAGTCAGCTGGCATTTTCCATGCACTGCATGAGGCACTGAAACGAGGCTGTGAAGGCAGGGTTCAGTACTATGGTGCAGTTAAAGGCCCAGCACCTCAGTCTGGTGTTTCCTTATATGACTCCCTGATTTTGCAGCCTAGGGCTTTCTGACACTGTTCCTCTAAAATGCATCACATGTCTACACATACACACTGCTACAAAACCCAAAGTGCATCAAATCAAACCACAGCAATAAAATGAAAAATTTAATTATCTACTCACATGGAAAGAATCTGATATCTCTGATTAGTTACATTTAAACTGATAAAAATTCTAAAGGCCAAAAAATTTACTTTTTCTAGATTTTTTTTAATTATATTTTTTATTATTCATCAACAAGAAAACTGGTCTTGGATATTTACATTCTTTTGAAGCTATTTGTGTAGACCAAGTAATCACTTAAAATACAGTATCAATAACTATGTTCAATCTGACTGGAATCCGTTTTAGTTTTTACATACAGCTGGTTCTTCTTCCCTCCCTTTTGCTGGGGAGATTTGCCATGGTTAACATTAGGGACAGGAAGTGAAACACAAATCACAGGTCCTGCACAATCTCCTCAAACACGATTTCCTTACTCATGGGGTGTCATACATGTCAGTGGAAAGCATTTCTTACACACCTACTTCAGGGGTCAGGATCAGCTACTGAGAAGTGTTTGCAATACAAAGAAAATAAAAATACAGATGTAGATTAATTATATTAAGGACTTTGCAATTGTTAAACACTTCTTTTTTTATTACTAAAAGGGATCATTATTGTACAGAGTTATTAGCAACAATACACAGGTATAAACAATTTCAAGCACTTCCTTGCAGGTATCTCTCTGCAACTGAGTGTTCATTATTGCTGATGTTTCAAAATCAGAAGCTAACCTGAACTAATTCTAATAAAGGCAAATGAAAAAAAAGTGGTATGATACTGAAATGGCCATTCTTTAAAATGTTAAATGTTCTTAAGTGTTTTGTGATACTAAATAGCGACCCCAATGCCAGATGATCCACCTCACACCTATCAGTCAACAAATTCTGAAGTTATCACTACTCATATTTTTTCTGATTAAGTATGCCAATAGTTGTTATCCAAATTACATACATTCATGAGTATTACACACATTCATGAATATTACACACTCCTCTAACATAATTTCTAGAAACCATAAAGTTGTGAATTTGAAGACTCAATTTCTTTCCTAGATCTAGATATTCAAGATAGAAGTAATTTTTCTCTCTAGTTGCAGCAATAATCCAGAAACTTCATATACCTTGTGTAATTTTAATGAAATATTAATATAAATTCGATATAATCAGTTTAACACTTCATAATATAATAGACATGAAAGTCTAGTTGCCACTAACATATGAAATCAGGAACAAGATTTCTAGCTCAAATCAATGCATATTTTTCCCCTAGCATTCTCCAAAACATAGTTTATTAATATTGTAGAGGACTATATACATGAAACACTTAGGATTAAAGTTATATTACCCTTAATAATCACACTAACACAACAACACAAACAAACAAAAAGCTTCTGTCCTAAGGAAATTATTATCTATGGCCTTGATTCTGCAAGAAAAGTTGTATGAACATTTATGTACATGGAATCTCAAACATAAGGTTTTACAGGGTACCTGTGCTCTTATATGGTATAAGGATCTTCAAAAGGACATAGGTATATAATTTTGCTTCTCTGATCTTGTCTGTTCCTTCCATGTCAAAACTTAGACATTGCAAATTTTTTAAAAAATATATATATTTTCCTGGCATGCCTGCTCCTATGTCTTGATTTTTAAAAAGTATAAAACCAGTTTGAATCAACAGCAAAAGACTCCAGGAAGAGATTTTTGTTGGAATAAATGTAGGTAAAATGTTCAAGAAATTGAGAAGAAAAAAACCAACCCATACAAAGGGAGTAAATTCAAAATGTACAAAGCAGGCAAAACTACAAAATAAAATGTAGAAAGAAGTATTTTCCCCTTTATGATAAAATAACAGTTATAACTAACATCTTGAGAATAATTAATTTTGTACTTCTGTAACATCAATAAAATAAATACATTGTCCTTAAGTAGATAGCTGTTGTGGTAAACACTGGACCAGTAGAAGCTCCTAACATCAGGGAAAAAGTAGTATGAAAGTGCCATAGGCCTGCTTCACACACACCCTCTTAAATATGCTAAAACATGCAACCCAAAAGAAAAATAAGTCCTCTTATAAATATTTCAACTTTAAATATTTCTGTAAAACGATATGAACTGTGATCAAGCAAGTAACTCAAGATGAACGACATACAGTTCATAAGAACAAACCCAAAAACTAATTACAAATAAAAACAGACAACATCTTATATTTCCCTTTATAAGTACAAGCATTCTTCATTCCAGAAAAATGCATCCGTTCTGATTAAAAAAAAAAAAAAAAAAGGGGTGCTGTAAACACAACCACACAACCCTGGCAAGATAAACTTGACAGGAACTGTGTAACTACAGTAGCATTTCCTGCTCATATCTAGAATATTTAAAGCAAACCTCCTTACATGAAAAATCAGTCAGAAAAGTTCACTACTGTTAGCTTAACAAACACGTTCTTCTTAGAACGGCAGCTGCCTTAAGCAGAGACTAAAGAAACACTAGGGCTGTAATGTCGCTTCCTGATGATGAAAACTACCCAAGAACTACAACTACTTCTGCACAGTCCTTTCTTTCCTGTGAAGCAGTTACACTAGGTCTCCACGCACGCTACAGGGCAAAAGCAAACAGCAATTCCGCTGTTACACACCGAGGTGGGGACAGTTAGAGACGACTAGTGGCTCCCTCTGCATTTCACAAAGTTTAAAAATAAAAAGCTGCTTTTTTGAACTGTAAATGGTTCCTCTCCACGCACGTAGGCCTGAGGCCCTGTTGCAAACAGTGTCTAACAGGACCAGGCAGCACAAAGACAGGAATGGGAGATTAGTGGGAGGAAGGGAGGCCGGGATTGGGGCTCAGCAGGATCTTCTGGCTTTTTAAAATTCAAACTGCTCCCTGACCAATACAAATCACGGACACGCTACTGACTACTACACGGATTTACAGCGTTAAAAACATGCCTTCTACGTGACAGCTATATTAACTTCACCCTTTTAAACATGTATCAGGGCACGCGGGAGGCAGGATAGCAGAGGTTTATTTACAAGACTCTGAGCAAAATGAACCAGAAAGTTACTCTATTAGAAACAGTGACCATGTATAACTACAAGTTTACCTGAAAAACTAAAAAACCTGCTGAAAATTTAACAAATTATGCAAGATCAACAATCGTTTGACACTAAAAAAATTCCTTTCTACGAGGATGAAAACTTTGTATCTTACTATTTCCTGCAACTATGTAATTTCTGTAGAAATTTTTTTCAGTTCACAGGGTGTTTGTTAAAATGTGCCTGAGTTTTTAGCAACACTTACAACTCTATCACTTACAAGTCCAGGATTTACTTTATTGCAAGTCAGCTACCATATATTTATAAAGACCTGAGACTAATGAACTGTCATTTTCAAAACACATTGACCAGTAAAAATGACCTCTAATTACATATTCAAACATCATGGACACAAACAGCCAATAACAACCTCGGGATCTCAAAGCGATATAGCCTGACAAGAAAAGATGACATTTTAAAAGCATTCCTCACATTGCACTTAAATAAATTTACATTTGATTCTCAAGTACTTTGGTTAAAATCTCATCTTCATCTTGGTCCCTTAAATGTCATAAACGCAGCACTTTACACACGATCCCTTGCCTGTTTTCCATTTGTTAGGAGAAAATAGCATTTCTTCTTTTAACATATATTTCTGTAACATATACCACACACAGACACCAAAATTGTGTGGAATACCTGATACAATATGCTTGCCAATCTGTATTTCCTGGATCTGCAGGTGTCCGTGTGATGTCAATCATCCTTCAAGCACTATTTTATGTTATAAATATACTAAGTCATTAACATACTAATCAATAGTGTTATTTAGAAATGAACCGTCTATAGATTATAAAACCAAAAGCATTTAAACTTTTGAATGTTCAGAACGCACTTGGTTAGAAGAATATGGTAATAGCAAAGAGAAGTGGCATTTTTGTTCCTGAGTATTTACATTGTCTCTCCTCCCCTATGCCTCCACTTACTCCTGGCCCACTTCAAAGGGCTGTCTGCGCTGGGACCCTCCTTCCTTGCCCTAGGTGAAGTTGTAAATATGGCAAAGGATCAGTGCACATTTACGGCTAATTGTATTGTTTCCTCCTCCTCCTCCCGGTCTTTTCGGGTTGAGGCCTGTCACTGAGCAGCCGCTTCGCCTTTCTAATCCCCGAGCTGTAGTAAAGGCGCTGGCCGGCGGGCCTGCGCCCTCCGCCGGGC
>WBMY01005690.1:298-10586 GCA_013397315.1 Donacobius atricapilla
AAGAGAGTAGCCAGCCACACCCTTCCTGTGAAAAAGTTGTCTCTCCTTAGGGATCAGTCATTATGGTTTCTTAGCAACAGGTGGGACAAAATTCCATGCAAGAAAGAAATAGCAGGAAAAATCCTAAATCTCAACAATATATTGTTTACTATGAGCTACAGCTTGAGAAAACATTTCACCTTGTCCTTAATGTAAACTCAGTAGGGAGGTTTAGCCAGTCTATCCGTTATAACAAGAAAACCTGAATAAATTTAATTTATTTTTGAAGCTATTCTACATACACAACTGTGAAGGGCACTTGTGCATCTATTTCAGTTCACGAAGTATCTAAGTTAAAGCAATTATAAATCATCCTTACAGGAACAAGTTGTGATTCAGAATAAAAAAAACCCCTGTATTTAATGTTCAGACAGAAGACCAAGGTAAAAAAAATCTCGACCTAGTAAGATACTACTTTCAGCACCAAACATTTAATAATACAGAGGGAAAATATAATTCTCAGTAGCCTAAAACAAAACCCCACAAAACAGTACAACAGTAGGTGTAAGAAATACTGTCCACAGTATTCTCAAATCTGTGTATGTTACAGAAGCCTACATATAACAACCTTAGGTGGCCTTTCAAACCAGTTACTGGAATCCTGGTGTAGTATCTGAAAAGGTCAATTTACAGTGAATTATGCTAGAAGGTTCTGGATGCTAAGCTGCTTCAGGAGGATATAATTGCTAAGGACAGAAATGCAACATACTTACTAAACTCTAAACAATACTAGTACTAGCAGAAGCACTATTTACTATGAAAGTGAACCATAAGTACACAGGCAGACTTTTGTGGATGCAACCACTTCCAGTACCTTTCTTTGAAAAATACGTTTTCATGTGTGATGCTTTTGAATATATGTTAAAAAAGGGCAGAAAACAAAATTTATTTTAATGAATTAAATTTACTTCCTAAAAATTAACTAGCCCCTGAGCTTCAAAAGAGTAAGCAAAGATAGGAGGAATTGAAAAATTACTAAATGTCATCCTTCCACCCAACTAAATCCGCATATGTCTGGAAATGCAAAGCAAAACCAACAAAGAATCCAGTAAGATAAGTCCTTTGCATATTTTTGCTTTCCCTTTTTGATTCATAAGAAGTCTTTTGTGTTTAGCAACTCTAAGGGGCCTTTTGTTTACTTATGTATGTTGTTGCCAAACAAATTAATATGTGCTTTATCATTTCCTGGTTACTGCACTGCTCTTCTCAACAGCCAGTGCTGGTGGTTACTATTTGTCACAATCTCATTTGGGAATCTGAACACTTTCTGTCTACAATAAAAGCAAAGGCTGTTTCAACTAAGACTTAATTACCCTGTTTATTAAAAAGTATTTCTTTACAAAAGCACAGTTTATATGGTTTGCTTGTTAATTTCAAAGAAGATTGTAGACCAAACCAAAAATCTTACATGGATTCAAATGGTCTTGGATTTGCACCTTTCCTGAAGTAATTGTTCCTGAGGACTGGAAGAGCTACCAAAATGCTGCTCCTGTACAAATTGTATGCTTGTCCTGCTGTGACAAGGGCTATTTTGAGAGCTGACTAGTTAAAAACAATATCTTTCTACTCACCACATTAAGTAATTAGGCTGTATCGGCAAAGAAAATACCACAGGCTGCATTAAAGGTAAGAATGAAAGGTTATGTCTGAGACAACTTATAATCAGAAAGCCACTGATGAAGCCACACACCTGGAATAAACCAACAAGCCACAGGTATTATGAAATTCAACTTAAATTTCCTTACTAAAGACAGCAAATGGGAAGCACATCTTCAGGAATCATGTGCTATTGCTACATATAAAGCTGATAAATTTAAGCAATCTTCTCTAAAACCAGTAAGTGCATTCAGGGAATCTAAAACCAGTATGTAGATTCAGGGAATCAAACTTTTTATACCTATTGCAAGTCTACAAGTAAAACAACAAAAATCGCCACCAGGGCCATTAGTCATACTCTTCATGCTGCTTATCTACACTTGTAGCCTCCTTTTGATTGATGTTTTGGTAAAGATTTCATTAGGCATTTCCTCAAAATAACTGAAAATATTTACAAACAAAACAGATGAACAATGTGTACAACACTACATTCTCTTTCAAATGTCAATAGCAAGTGTTCTATGAATAGAATTGGAAGGGGAAATAGAAAAAGGCTACAGGCAAAATATGAATTTGCTCTTTTTCTGCAGGGCTTTACCTACCCCATGGTGGATAACTTCTACCAAAGTGCAATAACTTACATATTTCCCTACAAGATTTCACAACTTTTTTAAAGATGGTATTCAATTTGTCAGGATCACAATCAATTCTCAGCTGAGTTCCAGCAGCTGTCCTTTCCATTTGTGCCATCTAAATTAACAAGTATATTCCCAATTCCACCATCTGGGGAACATAGAAAACACTGGACACTGAGAGCTGGACTCTCGGCAGGCATCTGCTGAACTCCACTCACATTAGCCCCATGTTAACAGCAACCCACTGATGACATATGGAGCTGTTGTCTGAACTATTTTTCCCTCCCTTAACTGCAGCTCCCCCAGAGACAAGGGGAAGAAATATATATGCAAATATTAATCTATATTATATATATCCTATGTATATGTAGCATATAATTCACAGGATTTCTCCAGTCCTCTGTGGTTACCTGTGGTGAACAAAGACAGGACTAGGGTTCTGGCCCTATAAATCTGTCATGTAGTGTAGTCTGGGTCTGTATGTGAATTTTTAATGTAATTTTTGAAGTTCATTTGTATAGCAAATCTTCCTCTCTCATCATAAGTTTTAGCCTATGTAGGATAAGCTTTGAATTTTGCTCGTATTTGGAGGTCTGACATGCTAACCTCAAAACTACAGTTTCATGTGTTGTTTAGAAGAACAAAATACAAAACTGTTCTTTGATCACACAGAAAAAACAAATGTGAGTATGGACAACAGAGAAATGAGTGAGAAACAAAACCAGGAAAATAAGTACAAAACATTGAATAGAAGGATAATGTGAGACCACAAGAAAAAACAGAAGATGAAAATGGGCCAATTAAAAATATATGATATGAACGGTGAAGAACATGAAGTGAAGAAACAATAGGATAAAGTTTAAAAGAACAGGAAAAAAATGACAAAAAAAGCAAATGCAAGTCCATAAAATAACATGGAAACCAAGCACTTAATTCTTTATACAGTAATTCAGTCTTATATTTCTAGGAGAATAGTCATACATTCTCAGATCTTTAGTTTTAGCAATTTTAAAAACATATTCCCAGAAAAGCTTGTGCTATATCTTTCTGAATTTCCTCAGGTTCTCCCACATGCTATGTCCTTTTCTCAGTCTAAGGAAGATGGTTTGGGTTGTTTTGCTTGTTTTGGATTGGGTGGTTTTTCTTGTTGTTGTTCCTTTGGGGGTTTTTGGTTGGTTGGCTGGGCTTGGGGTCTTTAAATTTTATTTTATTTTCATACTCTATTCTTCTGAAGTTCCCTAGTTTATTCAGTTCTAGTTTTCCTTAAATTTCTCCCTGCTTCAAGCGAATGTCACCAGAATAACACCAGGCAGCGCCATCATTTCCTCTCAAACTTTTTCTAGACTTTTGAAAAAATCATTTAATATTTAAAAGTTAGGCAAACAAAAAAGAAAGGTCCTCATTGTTGTCCTTGTCTGTACAATGCACAGCCGGATTCTCAGAAGTACACAGCGTTCATCAAGAACAATCACAGGTTTTGATCTGCCTGTTGGAAATTTTACCCATGAATCTAAAAAGTCAATTCTGTAGGTCAATGAGCTTAATGAAAAAAAGGTTGATGACTGATTAAGAACAAGTACAACAAAGGCATTTGGCAATATATATTCTTATCAAGAATTTCTTGATTTCAGAGCAGTAACTTAGAGCAACAAGGCCAAAAATCTTGTAACGCAGAGTAAAAGCTCAGCTTTTCCCACAGAATCCTCACTGATCATTTGATTCAATCCAAACTGCTTTTTCGTGTAAAAATGAACTATGCTGTACTGACCAAATCTACCAAAAGTAGATTAAGTCATGGAGATGTGCTGTAATGACGCTTATTAAACATCATTTCCCCTGAGATCTAAGCTTTCATTTAAAGAAATTACGAAAATGTGGTTATTAAAATAAATCATTCAAATGGGTATTTAACTTGCAATATAACAGTCCAGATGATAGTTCTTAACAGGATGTGATCCATTTCTGTTCATTTCAACATGTTAATTCCAAAGCCAAGTAATGATCATTTCAAAAACCTCCTCCAACTAGGTAATAGACACAACACAGTAGCTGAAAATGATGTAAAAATTAGTTTGTAGGGCTACAAGATCTTTAACATGTAGCTAGTGAATAGTTATCAGGGAGGGCAGAGGAATAGACATACCAACTGCACGGTAAGGGCTGTTTCACAAGGCCAAATTCTGATGGCAAGCAGAGATTTCAGAGCACTGCTGCTTCCACTGAGTTTACTTATTTTGAGTTGTATTCTCATCTTCTTATAACATAAATAGAAATTTGTCAAAATTACTATGCCTGAGTGTCCAGTTTGATTGAGTGTCCAGACTTTAATTAGGTCACTTGATCTGAGACATATATTTAGATTATTCCTTGTAACACCACAATTCTTGTGCTATATTTACATTAGATACAGTAGCAAATATTCATCTTTTTTTAAATGTTACTTGACTTTTCTTTTAAAAATCTTAAAAGAGAACAATAAAAATTTTATAAAAATACTGTTTATTTTTAAAATGTAAAAATGTAGCCTACCAGCAAGATTCCTCTTCTTGGCATAGTTTATGCTGTTCCTTCCTGAGCACTGGGACTGCATGACCGGGAGGCAGTAGAGACAGTGGCAAAACCATTTCTTATACTGAATAAAGCAGAGATTTTGTATAGGTTTGTTATTTCTAGTCACCACTACAGAACAGCCAAGGACATGACAATGAGCACAAATTTTGCCATCTCTTCCACTTTTACGAAGTACAGGACTGTTCATAATGGTTCGGAACATGTAGTAGAGGGCCTCTGTATTGATCCAGAGGCCTGGATTTTTTTTTCTGTAGACACACGTAAGATGAAGAGTGCTTCGGTTTGGTATTTATGCGTTACTCTCAGGTTCTCAAAAGACCATATCTGGTTTTTTGAATTAAGTATATGTTCCCAGAATGCATAAATTACTGCAGTTTATACATTTAATATGAAAACACAAACCCCACATATTTCTCTTATGCATCCATCAAGCAGGCTTTAAACTACTATATGCCAAACATTGCATTTTCTAAGTAGTAGAGCACTGATACCTCTAAAGACTTTAATTACTTAAATATCCATTTGGCTAAAGCTCTATTCTCTTAGTCCTCTCTCTCTCTAACAGCTCCTCACAAATCCATGGTGTTTTCATTTTCATAGGTTTTCCTATCCTTCTTTAATAATAGCAGTCTTTTACTTTGAGTTTAATCTTCACCAGTCAATTAATAATGTACAGATTCATTGTGAGACTTTAATCAAATACTTTATCCTGCAGTCTTTTATTAAATTTATCATGAGAGTTGTGACTCATAAGAAATTTTAATAATATCATAAACTTAGCTTTTAATTGTTAGTTCCTACACATATTTTTTAATAATTTTGGGCTTCGTGTTTTATGACACTAAAGATATTTTTTCTTGACTTTTTAACAGACTTTTACAGGAAGATTTATCAGTGGTCTCTTTTATCTTCCGTTTCTTGGGTGGCTTTGTTTTATGTCAGATTTTCTGCGATAATAAAAAATTAGGTAATATTAAGGCAAAATTGTATTGATTTATTGCATTGTCTACACTATTTATAATCATTCTCTATTTAATTGACTAGAGCTAAAAGTAAATCATTCGCTTTCATACTTCCATAATGAGAAACTCAACTTAATCATGTTCATTTCAGAAAAAAGTCTTCATTTCTGTAGTTGGAAGATTTTCTGTGCTAATGCTTGGGTTTTTAAAGAAGTACTTCCCCCCTCCCCCCCGAATAACAGAAGTGCTGATGGTTTTAACACTATTTTAACACTATCTTAGTAACGATGCTGTGTTTAAAAAAATTACAGAGGAGAAAGCAAAAGATATCTGGTTCTATGGGCTATTTTCTTAGATTTCCTTGTCATTAAATCCTATATTGTGTTGGGCAAATCCAGATAAATCTGAAAAAATTTGTTGGCTATCTTCCTAAATGTTCCCACAGATATTTCTGTGTAACTTCATGTTGGAATTATATATGTAAATGTGTGTGGTAAAGAACTGGAGAAGGTGGGACCAAATCCTGGATTATCTGATTTAGAATTTCTGTTATTCTCTCATTTAAAGAATGCAATAGTTATTAAGTGCCAAATATCTTAACATAATAATTTCTAGAATCCTGAAGGCATTAACAATCTTTTGCAACACTTACAGAGAAGACAAGTAAAGCAGACTTAGCCATTTTTACATTTTTGCTGGCTTAAGCATGCTGTTTCATGCATTCCTAACCAAGAGCAATATGCCTGTACTGGGCTGACAGCTACAGTCTCCCCAGTGATTACATTCCTTAAAAACTTGACAGCAAGCAAAGTAAGCCTCTTCCTCAGCATCTCCACTGCTAACATACTGCAGGGACATTAGCTTCCTAAGTGAACTTGGAAATTATTGAGATTTCTAAAACAACAGAATTTAAGAAAGTGTTTCTGTCTTCTTTACAAGTTTATTGATAACCTGTTTGTGGAATTGACAGACTATAGATTTCTCAGCACAGGTATGTTTCTTTTATTTGAAGGGTATCCATGTAAATTGTTTTTCGATTCAAAATGTAGCTGTGGGCAAAACCACTGACTTCTAAAGAAACTGAATGTTGCAGTTTTGGAGACAGGCATCTGACAGAACGCACCAAGGTTTATGTGACAACAGCCAACTTTCAGTGAGTACTGTTCTCCTTATTTAGTTTTGAAAGTCCACAGGTTTAGTCCTGCTTGGCTGAATTCGTGGCCACCCAGCTAACTGGCCAATAGCTGCTTGTGTCCCCTACAGCCTAGACCTGCTCCCCAACAGCCCAGACTAGTCGAGTTATATAACCAAGGTAGTTATATAATTAGTCACATTTCAGTTGTAAAATTATAATTAGGATTATTTAATACTGTGAGGCCTCCAGGCTTCATATTTCTCCTTTTGTTTTTAAATACAAAGGAATCCTCTGCAGGGCCCCTGCAGACAGGATGACAAACACGGCACAATGTATGGAACAATCATGATAACACAAATAAAAAGCCTAAGTCAAATGAGGCTTTTCACCCAACTCAACAAGCCTAGCCCCTCCCAGCCAGTGATATAGCCTACGTGTCATTGTAGAGGTAACATTCATATCCAGGAGCTGTCAAACGGGATTATGAACAATACAAATTCTCAAAATGGCATGCCACAGGCTCATTACTTAGAAGTTACAATTTTACATCTTAACAGGAAACAATTCATCCTTAGAACACTGAGAAAAACAACAATTAGGAGAAACAATTTGTCTTAGTTTGGGTTTGTGATTCATGTCCGTGAATAGACAAAATTCCTAAGTCCTCATATCTTTAAATAGATAAAATCTTCTTATCTTTAAATAGATAAAAATCCTTAAATAAATAGTCACCTCAAAAGTCCCAGATCTCCACGCAGCAGGTGTACAAGTTGTTTAAGTCACTGCTCCATGATGTCTGCTGGGGTGTTGCTTCATCAGGAAGGTGTTGCTTCTGGTCCCGAGCGGGACAATACAGCAGGGCATACACACCTGGCAGGTACCCATCGTGTTCTGGTGTCCATGGAAACACAAGCATAACCACATCCCCCTGTAAGAAGACCTTCCCATTTATTAGTGGTAATATCTCGTGCCATCACCTTGGGTTTAGGCAACTGGGCATCACTAGATGATTGCAATGATAAAAGTGATTTAAAATTACTGGATTCTGGGAATTTTCTAATACTGTTAAATGGTTCAAGGTATATATAGCCTTAGCCACTCTACTCTGTGGGGGTCTCACCACACGTTCTCCCATTTCTGTTCAAGTATACATTTTAAAGTGCCATGTGCACATTCCATGATGGCCTGTCCTGTTGCCAAGTGGGGAATACCAGTGTGATGTAACACCTCAGAGCTGTAGGAATTGTCTAGTGTTTTGGGAAATGCATGCATGCATGTATTGAAGCCCATATAACTGATGAGAAGGTATCAATTCAGACATGCACATATTTTAGGCATCCAAATTCAGAGGTGTGCGTGACATCTGTTTGCCAGATTTGTAAAGCTCTCAAATCACAAGGTTAACTCCCACCTGCAGTGCTGCAGTGTGGTCTTGGCAGTTAGCACAGGTGTTAACTCTATTACAAGCCTTTGTATTTGACAGCCGGAATTGTTGCTGAAGGGTTCAAATACCTTGATGGAAAAAGCCGTGTGATGCTTTTGCTTGTGCAAGCATATCTGGCTGTGGTGCTGTTCAAGCAGGGCTAGCTAGCTAATCTGCTTGAGCATTGCCCTCTGCAATGAAACCTGGTAAATTTGTGTGACTTCTAATATGTAAGATGTAAGAAGGGCAAGTTCTGGCCTGCATGGTATGCCATGAATTTTTTAGAAGGTCAAATAATGGAGCATTGTCAATTTCTCTCATTAGAGCTCTGTGTAATTTCTTCAACATATGCAGTCAGTCACCACATTTAAAGGAATATGGGGAAAACACTGGAGAGCCATTGCTACAGCACATAGCTCCAACAACTGAGGTGATCCGCTCTCACAACCTTCCAATGATTGCCATTCACTTNCTTTCCTCTTTCCACATTACAATGCCTTTTCCCCTTTCCCCAGAACCATCAGCAAACACTGTAACACCTTCTAGGGGTGTGCAACTATTCAGAGGTTTTAGGGATAGTGCAGTGGTCCTACTCAACTACAGTAAGTTATGGCTTGCTAGTAATAGTATAGTATAATAATGGTATCGTTCGGGTAATTTATCCTGAGAAATTTTGCAAGGCTGTGTTGTTGGCAAAGCACCATTCAAATTGTTCTGGCACAGGGCAATAATAATACATAATAATTTTAGAAGGATCTCTTGCTCTTAATTGTAAGCATCTCTGATGGCATTTGATGATTAATTGTGCAATTAACTCAAAGATGGGAGGGGACGTCTTTTTAGGTTGGTGAGGTAGGAACATCCACTCAAAAATATGTAATGGGTCGGGCCCCTGAGTATCCCACTGTCCAATAATCCCTGTAGGATGAAAATCAATTATGAAAATAAACAGAGTAATGCAAACTTCTGGGCATATCTGGTGGACTTGTCTGTTTGTGATAGCCTGCTCTTCTATTTGAAGAGGGGCATTTGCCTCTGGGGTTGATTTTCTGGGAGAATTTCGATCAGGATCAAACTTTAGGACATTAAATAAGGGTGCCAATTGTGAGGTGGTCAATCCTAGACAGGGTCTAATGCAGTTTATGATACCCAAAAGTTTTTGTGCATCATTTAAAGTCTGAATTTTTGTTGAGAATCAAATTGTTCATGGCTGTGTGGTCTGATCCATTATGTTGAGTCCAAGGTACTTCCAGGTTGGCTGCTGCTGCACTTTCTCCAGTGCTACCTGTAGCCCACATGTTTTTAATGCTTGCATCAGGCTTGGCTGAATCGGTGAGCAATGTCTTTTGGTTGGGGTTGCAATCAAGATATCGTCCATGTGATGGTAGCAGAAGGCCCCTGGAAATTTTTCTCTTTCTCATGAAAGTGCCTGTGCAACATACCATTGACAAATCGTGGGGCTGTTTTTCACTTCTTGTGGTAAAACATTCCATTGATAACACTCAGCTGGTGCAGTATTATCAATGGATGGCACAGTGAAAGCAAACTTTTGGGGATCTTCAGGGTGTAATGGGATAGTAAAAAGGCAACCTTTTAAACCCACAGTCAGAATGTCCCGGGTGGCAGGTATCATAGTAGGAGATGGCATACCAGGTTGCCAAGCACCCATGCTTTCCATGACTGCACTGATTTTTCTCAAGTCATGGAGCAACCTCCATTTACCGGACTTCTTTTTTATAACAAATCCCAGGGTGTTCAAGGGCTCGTGGATGGTTCTATGTGCCTGTATTGGTTTAGCATAAATGATAAGAAAAACCAATTGTTAATCCATTTTAGAACTAACAGCTAAGCTGGCCAATCAGGTAAAAGGGGTACACCCTCTGGGACACCGCTTAAAAACAGGAATCTTGAGAGACCCGCCCTCTTT
>WBMY01005690.1:18781-66285 GCA_013397315.1 Donacobius atricapilla
CGCGGCGGATGCGTGTGCATGAGCGCTGCACCGAGCGGGCGCAGGAAGCGCCCCCGCTCCGCCGTCTCCATCTTCCAGGGCAGCAGGACCTCGCCGCACGGCCGCGACAGCGAGCGCCGGGGCAGCGGCTCCGACGGCGCCTACCAGATCCAGAGAACCCTGGACGACTGTAAGATGGTGGGTACCGCGGGCGGGCTTGCCGTAGTTTTTTACCTTTTCCGAGCTCTCCCCGCGCAGGCAGCGGTGCCGCTTCCTCCCGCCACCTTGACTATTCCCATCACGTGCAGAATTGCACTGTTTTTAAACCCGCAGTCCCGCCGGGGTGCTGCCCTGCACCCCAGCTCGCCGCGGCTCCAAAGCGGGAGCCGGGAGGAAAGACGAGACCTGCGGGGGCTGCGGGACAGGGAGCGGAGCCGGGCGCCTGGACAGTCCTGGGGAGCAGGAGTCCTCGCCCCAGTACGCCTGTGCGCCGCAGAGCAGGTGGAGTTGCTTTTTGGTAGATCCGTCCAAATCTGTACCCAGGTTTGGGCTCACTGAAGGGTACTTAAATGGGTAAACAGTTGCCTCCAATGATTCGCTGCACTGTCTACTTGCTGTCTTGTTGCAGCAACCACATGCTTGCCCTAATATCCTTCTAAATCAGGACGCAGAATTTGAGGCCCTGAAATTCTGTCTCTGATATATATGGCACCTGTTACCAGTCTTCCCAGAGTAGCCGGTTACAGTTGTAAAACCTCAGGTGAAACAGAAGCGTCTGTGTTATTTATGGACTGTCACATTCTGGCATGAGATTTTTTTCCCCCACCCATACTCAAAATCCTGACACTTTCCTCCAAATCGGCACCATATGCCCCCTTTCAGACTCCCTCAGTTACAGTCAGCCTGACACTGGGCCCCAAAATTGCCCCTCTAGCTAGTGACAGATGTTGAAAAAAAATGAAGTCACTGTTACTTTTCTTGACAAATCCATACCTGGCTAAAGCTCTGTCCAGTAGCATTGAAAATGGAGCTGCTACTTCCATTCTGCTGGATTCTGGCAAATTTTTTTCCTCTAGTGCTGAAAAATGTGCTGGCAGATTATCCACTCCGATGCTTCAAGATTGGGAGCAATTCCCAGTGCATGGAGGAACAAAAGCTGCCACAGTAGCTCTATAAATACACCCAACAAGTGGATCTCACTGGGTTCTGCCTTTTTTATCATTCCCAACAGCATGATGTGGTTAGTTACACAGAGGTTGTTACAATTAACTGATTAGAAATCAAATACATTTTCTAGGTGGATTATCAAGTTGCAATAGGATTCAGGAGGTAAAATCAGTGTGGTTTTTTTCTTGTTCTGTGTTTTGATTCAGCAACATGTGTGGTTTTGTTTTCCTGGGCAGTGCTGAAGTGACTGGATAAGACTGTTTAAACAAGGGATGTCAGGTGAGAATTGGCAAAATGCGTCTGGTGCAACCAGTTACCAGTTGCAGGATGCGACGCTTTTCTTAATGCAGAGTAATCACCCTATGACACAACATAGTACAGTTTTTTTCCTCTTCATTGCCTTCATGCATTCCCTTAAGCTACAGAATGATAAGAGTTGAAGACTTGTTTAGCAGATATTGTGCCTAAGGCTTTGTTTGATGTATGCTTTTGCGTTTGTTTGGGATCTGGGTGTGGGAGGGTGAAGATGTACTGAAATGCACTTGGATTGACCTGCTGCTCCTGAAGCAGAGGAACTTCTTTGCTATTCTTAAATTGAAATTTAAGAAAGCATGGCCAAAACTATTTTTGATACCAGTTCTCAGTTATACAGTTAATTGCAGTGGGATGCATGAAGGGTATGAATGTAATACTGCAGGAGTGACTCGTTTATTTCCTGAGCATGAGAATTTGAGGGCTTGACTTTAAAAATTAGTAGCTCTGATAGACTCTGGGTTATTAGCATGTTTTTATGTTGGGGTGTGTTGAACTTCTGGTGGTAATGATGACTGCAGAATTATGAGCAATTACTCCTGTCTGTTTTTATGTAGTTTGGAAATTGAGGTCAAAACACAGATAAATAGATATTCTGTTCTATTACTCCAATCCTTCCACCCCCACTACCATGTGGAGCAAATGCTCTTACGTGCATTCTTTCAGAAGACAGCAAATGCTTCATTTCCTTAAAATATAATTCCATGTATGTGATCAGTGGAACTAAACAATAAAGATCTTTCCATCACTCTGAAATTACCCATTTATCCAATAATATCCATATGTATCTGCTGGAAATTGGATTTCTGTACAGGTTGTAGTGTTTACTTACTCATTTCATTATTTTTCCCACACGCACTGTAGAAAAGGTGCTTTCTGGAACTTTAACTAGAAAGTGCCTATCTGGTACGTCTTCTCAGCCAGTAACAGCAGATGAGTTTTAAGTCAGAAACCTGGGTTGAAGGAAAGTGACAGAACAGAAATCATTACAAAATAAATTAGCAAAATTGGCAATTTAAAAGCAAATGCTACATTCCAGTCCCTGAACATGCTGTTAATCAGGAAGCAGGAGGAGCAAAGGCAATAATTTCTGGAGATATTTTCGCCTTTCATGATAGCAAAAAGTAACCTCATGGTACTAGTAAAACAGGTGGTTTTTTTGTCCACTTAATGTTTAATCCTAATAATTCAAATGCTTTCAGATACTAAAAGCAGAAACAGTACTTTCCTACAGAAGAACATTTATAGCTCACAGAAGAAGCAGCTGCCATGGAGGCTCTAGACATTTACTGAATCGTGTGCTCTTGATCCTGTGCACTATGAAATTGTGAGCAGCAGGAGCAAGCCCTAGATTGCGCATGTTTTTAAAAGACTGGATTGTTTTTACCAACGTAATTAAAAATTCTCACGTATGTAAATCATTTTTGTTTTTCAGCTTGTCCAGGAGTTCAATACCCAGGTGGCTCTCTATCGGGAGCTGGTAATTTCTATTGGGGATGTCTCAGTCACCTGCCCTTCTCTGCACGCGGAATTGCACAAAACTCGAACCCGGGGATGTGAGATGGCCTATCAGGCTCATCAAAAACTAGCAACAATTTCTGGGTAGGAGGCAACTTATGTTTAATTTGAGCCGTATTCATGTGCAAATCTTTGCTAAATACTACATAATGGAAACTTTGAGGAAAAGCATTAATTTGTGTTTCTGTTTTAGGCATATGACCACAAATTTTGCAGAATTTCCATATCTTTATGATAGTAGAATTTTGGATCAAATCCTGGTCCCTTTACCAAGAACATACCCTTCTGATTTCATGGGATTCTTTTATGTAAGGCAAAGAGGATTTTGCTACATATCACTGCAGATCAAGGGGGAAGCTGTGCCCTTCAAGGGTGAAATAGCAATAGCTTTCTGCCTAGTCTGTCATTGAGTATACCTAATTGAATAGTTAAGAGACGACTAGCTCAGCTTAACTAGAGACTCAACAAAATTAAACCAAAATTAGGTGAAAACTGAGCAAAGGAAATACAAATACTAGTCGAAAACTTGTGTTTACCTTCTATATGTTTTTAAACCCTTGTTTGTATTGAAATAAGAATGAGCACTTTGCCAGCATATAATGTTTTAATTTATTCTTTGGTATTACATTATGTACATTCTTTTCCATGGTGACAGAATGTATTATCACATACTGGAGACTATGCCTCAGTGCAAGATCAACCAGCATAAATAGCTGTTTCCTAAAAAATGGGAATTCGTGCTGCTAATTCCATGTGGGTTCTTCACAGTATGGTGACTGGGACATTTATATTTATACACATACCCCCTGAGTCATGTCTTTCTGATTACACTTTGTCAGAACTTTCTGCATCTGTCTTATCTACCATAGGCCATTGGGCACCACTGGAAAAAAGATCCTTCTGTTTTTGTAGCTCTGCCTAATCTCCATTGAATTTCTCTCCTCACTTTAATATATAAAAGAAATCTATTATAGGCATGATATATAAGGGAAGCCCAAACTAACAGACTAAACAGAATAAGATACTGGTTGAATGTTTTAGTAGAATTGTCACCCTTCTCAAGCAAGACTTCGTGCAAAGTCACTTAAGTTGGTTTTGTGACCTCTGATGTGTTCCTCAAACAAAATACTTGCTTTTAGAATATTAAAGTCAGTGGGAACTTTAAAAAAAACCAGCAGTGAATATATAGTTCTTTTTAACCAGTACATAGAAAAATGTGAAAACAAACTAGTGAAATCTATCTTGTGTGCTTTCAGACTCAAAAGAAAAATTAATATAAACCAAAATAATGCATTTGAATAGCTGAACTTACTTTGTAACTTTTAAATATATTACCACTGTAAAGCAAACAATTGATGCATGCTTACTTAGAAAGTACACAGGTTTTTTAAGCAATCATTTTACAGCTGGAAGTCTGTCATATATGCAAAATGTCCTGAAGGTTGTGCAGTTGCTGTGAGATTGACATTTGGCTAATCTAAAACTGTTTTAAATAACTCTGATAATACTGTGATATGCATAACAACTGGTAGGTGTTGTTCAGCTCTCTGGAAATTACTTATTTGGTTTGACAAACATTTTACAAGATGTGGTTCTCATCCCCACCCTCCTATAGCTGAGGAAAGCCGTATGAGACATTGGTGTGTTTGTGAGGAAAGGTGGGAAATGAAGATACCACAAGTATAGAAATAGAAGGAGTGGAGTAATAAATAGTCTCAGAGATTTAGTCTTTACTTCAGCAAAAAGACTGATGTAGTGCATATGAAATAGGATCTGGAAACAGGAATATAATTGGATAGGAAGAAAAAGTATCAGGAAGAAAAATGCTTAGGGACAGAAATGCATTAAATCATCCTCAGTATTAAATAGTCAGGAGGGTAGCGTGTTGCTCAGAAACCACTGTTAGTCAGCATATGGGATGAAGGCTTATTTAGTTCACTGCTGTAGTTCAAAATTCACAGCACTGCACTGGGTAACACAAGAAGTTCTGTCTTCCAAAAATTATTAAAGAAAATGTGTTGTTTTCCCTAGAAAGAATAATAGCAAGTAACTGTTTTATGTTACCAGACATTTCACGGGGGAACAGCATTCTATTAATTATAGTCATCAGTAATGTTCAGTTAATCTCTTGAGTGATCTACCTGAGGTGTTGCAGGGCACTCTTCCTTTTGAGAAGCTGGTATCACTGTCTAAGAGAATACTAAGTTTGTTTATCTTGTTTGTGCCACATTTTCCTTGGAACATTTGCAGACACCTTAATGTTACACTGTTCCTCTTTGAATATATTGGGATTTCACAGAATCAAGGCATTGTTAGGATTAGAGGAACCTCTGGCGATCCCCTAGAGATCACCTAGTCCAACTCCTGTTGGCACTAGTGCATTTGAGACTCTTAAATACACACCTGACTTGGGCAATTAGAAGAAGCACCTATTTCCTTTCCTAATTCACTTGTCCTACAAGACTATGCAAGGTGACAAAGAGGAAAGATGCAAAGACTTGGAACTAAAGAAACAAAAACAAATCCTCTAGGGCTGGAGAAGAGAGTTCTGAGTAGAAATCTGGAAATTCTAGGAAGGAAAGAAATGCTGAAGTGGAGATTATGCATTAGAAACTGAGCAGGATAGAAGTGTCACAAGGACAAAAATTATTTTGGTCATGGGCATATCAGTTCTGGAATATTAGGCAGACATCAGAGTAGGGCAGTGGTATAATGTGAACGAGAAGAGAAAGTTTCAAGCGTACCTGTAGAAAAAGGATACACTGATATTCTGACAAAAGCAGATTGAGCTATAGAGGCAGAGAAAGTGAAAGTCACACTTAGTTTTAAAAACAGAGAAAGACAAAGGAGATGGTGAAAAAAAGATGAGGTAGCAAGGAAGCACAGAACCTTATAAAGTCCCCACTGGATCAGACCTTATTTCCCCATCTAGCTCAAACCTGGTGGCTGCTGGTAGCAGAGAGTTCATAAAAAAATAGGCAAAGATACCAAAACCAGGTTGTGCATAGAACAATGCCTTCTCTCAGATACTTGCTACTACCCGGCACTCAGTAAGCAAAGCCTGCATCTGAATAATCTGTATCTGACAAATGTGATTTCTCTAAATATTAAGATCTCAAAAAATGCTGAGGTTGAATAAGGACATCTTTCCACTGCGACGTATTTAAAACCTATTTACTAAAAAATACTGCTGAAAAAGGAAACTTTAAATTAAGTCTCCAACCAAGGAGAGGGCCTCATAGATATTACGCCCTCTTCTTTACTTGCTCTGATATCTTTTTCTTATAGAAATAGTGGGATTTTAGCAAAGAGGAATAAAGATTAGAAATGAAAATATTCTAAATTGAAATATCCTAATTCTAGTTAATGTTCTTTTAGGAATGCAAATCAAAGTAAACCCTCCTTTCCGTGTTGGTTTTCTCAGGACTTCAGGTCAATTCCTGCTCGCATACTGAAAGTTGTTAGTGATTTTTAATGAGCTGTGTTCTGGAGAAGGGAAGTAATGTTTGGTCCTTTCATCAGATTTTCTGCTGTATAGGGTAGCAGAAATTAAAAATCTCAAAAGTATTTACATTGTGCATCCTTATAGTATTAGTTGTCATGGTCGAAACTGGAGAAGGTACAGCAACAAGAAAATGAGTCAGCATGATTTTTCCACAGAAAAAGAAAGGAAAAATATTTGTAACAGTAAGAAGATGGTGGGGAAAATGCAGAGCTCTGTTATGGAAGGGAGTCTGCTTTATGGAATGGTAGAGTGGTAATCTGTTAGAATTCATGAAACAGGGAGCTGGTTTTATACGTGGAGTCCACCGAGTCTGGGATGTGAACAGAAAGATAACTCAGAACTGTATTTTAAGATACAGGTCTGCACAACTGGGCACACACTTTTGTAAATGTCCTGACATGTTCTCAAGCACTTGATATGCTTACATAATGTGTCCACTTGGCACACTGAGACCAGAACTGGCAGTATCTCTGTGACGGTCTGATATATATGTTGGCAGTGGCTTTTTTTTGCATGAAACAAAACAGTGTGAGGAGCTCAGGGGTGCATGGTGGTGTACATCTGTGTGAGCATAGCTCTGAAAGTGACTTCTCTGTTTTTCTGACCGGTATTGCAAAGTCCAAAATCTGAGGAGGAACAAACCTCTACGCTTGCGCACACGGGGACAGCCGATCTACAGAAGAGGATCTTGGGGGTTCTGGTGAACACCAGGTTGAACATGAGCCAGTGCCCTTGTGTAAAGGGGGCCAGCAGCCTCCTGTGCTGCTTTAGGAAGTGTTGCCAGCAGGTCGATGGAGCTTATCCTTCCCTTCTACTCATGCTTCCTGTCTATGGCTGTTGAGGCCGTATGTGGAATGCTGGGTGCAGCAGTGGGCTCCCTAATAGAAAGGAGGAACAGATATGCAAAGCAGGTCTAGGCAACTACCTTAAAGATGGTTAGGCAGCATCCCACATACAAGGCAAGGCTGCTAGATCTGGGATTGCTTGAAGGCTTGAGAGGGGGATATTATCAATATGTATAGAAAATACCTGATGGAATAGTCTGAAGAAGAAACAGTCAGACTATTCCCAGTGATATACAGTGATAGGACAGGAGGTAAAAATTTAAATACAAGGAAAAATTGATTTAAAACTCCTTTACTGTGAGGCAGGTAGAATATTAGAACAGGTGCACTGGGAGGTTCTGCAGTCTCCATCCTTGGAGATACTGGGAATAAACTGGTCATGGCCCTCAGTTGCCATCTGTAGCTGACACTGCTTTGAGCAGGAGGCTTGGACCAAATTAGTTCCAGGTGTCTCTTCCAGCTTGTGACAAAGTCATCAAAAATCTCCTTGGGAAAATTCAAAGAAAAAGTTTCTTTATTTGACACCCATGTGCATCTGTTACTTTTATAAAACAGTCGTTAATTTTAAGTTCGCCTAAGTTCATGAAAGTTTGAGAAAATCAGCTAAAAATCACATCCTGAGGGCAATCCTGTGCACAAAAAGACTATCACAGTGTTGCTTTAAGTTCTTAATTTTATGTAATTTCTACTTTGTTTTCCTTTGCAGTCTACAGTTTTCAATAAACACTAAATAGTCATTTCTCAGAGCTAATTAATATTAGATCGTTTCCTAAGGCTGTTTTAAAACATTCTACTGACACCAAGTTGTGGCAAATTTTTTACTGAACTGTCTGAATTTTCCCTGAATTACAACCCTACAAAAGTATTTTCTGCTTTCTGAAGCACACAAACACAAAAGACTGCCTCGAAATATTTTACAAATTAAGTGAAAAGAGGACTCCAGACCTATAAGTTAATGAAAGCTGTATTAAGATAGGCATAACAGAAATCATTTTAACTGTT
The DNA here is from genome assembly GCA_013397315.1 of Donacobius atricapilla. Taxonomy (NCBI): domain Eukaryota; kingdom Metazoa; phylum Chordata; class Aves; order Passeriformes; family Mimidae; genus Donacobius; species Donacobius atricapilla. Next base: position 27,110 of record WBMY01005690.1, read on the forward strand.
TAACTGCAGATGTTAAATAAAGCTTTGCTGACAGTCAGTATTAGCCTAGCAGAAGCAAGGCACAGCAACACTTGGCTCACCAGGGAAGAATTTTTATAATCGTGATTCAAAACCAACTTTGTTCCAGCAGATAGAGCAACAAACCAGAACTCTGCCCCAGCTAGGTAGCAATTGAGCAGCATTTGTGGAGATCTCTATCATTCCGAGACATCTTTGCAGTCACTGCCATGGTACTCCTCTCAGTGTATGTATCAGAGGTGGGGAGGGTGATAAGGTCTATCATGGGGTTCTGAATCACAGGCACTGCTGGCTGTATCCAACCTCTGTTGGAGTTGTTAGCATTGTTTCAACTGCCAGATGAAAGTTAAGAAAAAAGGTAAGTGCTTCACAGAGACTGGAGCATGATAACCAGAACGTGGCCTGATAAAAGTATAGTTAAATGTCAGAAATAATGTTATGATCTGTAAGAAAGCAAAGAAAGCAGTCAATATTCACTGCAAGAATCAATAGTTATACATGGTAATACAAATGGCATAATGCCCTCTAAGTCCATACAAGGTTTTGTGATTTCCTGCTAAAATTTGGCACGTTTTAATCAGTAACAGCTTAACATTCTGACCTTAAAAATCCTGTTAAGTAAAAAATACTGAGATCCTCATCTTCAGAAAACTCTTGGAAATAAAAACCATCATTTTTCTCTCACAGGCTATACTAAAAGCATCTCAGTAAAGTTGTTTCAATGTGGCATGCTAGAACCTACAATCCTTACAATCATTTAATAGTACTCTACTTAGGAAATTGTCCTGATGATTTAATGGTGACTGTCTGAAATGAGTAGAGTTGGGGAGAGCTTTGTCTCCCTTGAAAAAAGAGCTTTTCAGGATTACTGAGCATTCTTGTCATATGAAGTGTTGTTTTCCCTCAACTTTGACATTCAGCTTCTCTAAACATTTACTGGAATTTTCTTCCATGCTTAAAATTTTCTTGTAATTTTGACAGTATCAGATTCTAGAAGCAAATTATGACTGTTTATTCCACTTCCGTTGGCTGGCAGATATTCACTGATTTCTACATCCTGAAGTGATTGCAAACTTTGTACTGTGTATCAGAGACTACATCTGTTCCAGTGACTCAAATTCTGTTTTGACTAATGGGAGTTGGTCTGCATGGGATGGGCACATTTTGATAAACAAGCTCAGATGTGGGTAGTTTAACATACCCCTTAAGGACCACGTAGTGCTTGGTGGTGCAGTAAGTATACCATAGCTTACTCCTTTCACAAGAGGGTAAGATGCACATGTATTGTTCTGAATGGATTCCTTGTAAAAATAATTTTTCAGATTATACAATCAACATCAATCTAAAACAATGGAAAGGGAGAGCAAAAAGATAAAACTATTTTCTGTGGAACTGAGTTAAGGTCGTTTTGCTTATTAAGAATAAAATCTGTTTACCCGATTTAAGTTGCAAGTTGAAAATAAAATCGTTGAAGTCAGGTACCTCAAGTTCAGAAAGCAAATAATGAAAGAAAAACAAGGTTATTTACTAAGGCTGGAATTCTCAAAATAGCTGACCTCTATAGACTGACGTTTTCTTTGTACCTCGGTCTTTGGGAGTGCTTTAATAGGTGTTTGGGACTTGAAGATACAAGGTATTATTATCTCCCTTTATAGATACCTCTTTCATAACTGGCGGCCAGATTTAGTAAAGGGCAAACAGACCTAAAAGTGAATTTATTACGCTATTATTTTTCTATGTTCAGAACAGCAATTCTGAAAATTCTGGAAGTTCTACATCTGCAGTAGCACATCTTAAGTTTGTTTTGACAAAGCAGAAGAGCTTATAGCAACTTGCTTAATGATAAACCTCACCAGCAGTCAGAAGGACAACATTCTTGCTTGTCCCAGCTCTGTCAGGATTGTTCCCAGGGGTGCTGGCAGAGCATCCTGAGAGTGACAGACACTGACAACTTTGGGCTCCTCAAATCACAGTGGCCCCTGCCACTTTCTTTTAGCCAAAGCTGAAGGTGAGTCAATTTCTAGACCACTTGCACTTTGTGTCCCAGGAAAGGGAGGAAAGTGAGAAAAGGGGAAAGTGAGTGCTAAAAGGTAGAACAGACGTCATCGTTGTCAGTCAGTTATTTGCGCCTTCCTTCCATCAGACACTCCATTAGCCCCTTCCAGTGCAGTGCAGTGGTGCTGAGATACTCGAGGGCTTGCTGGGTGAGCCAGACAGGTAAGCCTGCCACTTGCATCAAGGGTCCTTCCAATAGCAGGGAAGCTGTGTCCCAGCCCGGCAGCCAGGGGTGCTGCCCATGCTTGCCGATTACCACAAATAGCAGTATTCTCCCTGGGAGACATAAAGCAGCATAGCTTTTCCTCTGTGACATGACGTGAGGTAGTTGTGGAGAATTAGGGGGCACATTGCCATCGGCTTAACCCAGCGGGAAGTATTTTGCATGAGGAAGCAAAACAATATTGACGTCTGTTCTGTACTTGTGCTTCAGGCAGTGCCATTGCAGGTAAACATTGAAAACTGTTAGGGAACTTATTTTATGGTATTCTAATCCTTGCTCCCATTTTTTTTTTCTGTTTTAAGCAGATAAAACACATAAAGACACAGGGAAGCAGATTGAAATAACCAACCTGTTTCACATTCATATTCTGAGGTATACAAATCTTTACATGAGAAATTTAAGTGAAGGAAAACATTATCAAGGAGATTTGGGGACTGAATTACAATGGCAGGGCCTCTTTAGAAATGCTGCAAAATCAGAGCTGACCTTTTGCAGAAAATTCGGTGTTTCTGCCAGCTATCTCTGACATCATGCCCTTCTCTTGCCCCATTTTGTCTTGCTTTCAGAAGATCTCCTCTCACTGTTGGACATAAAAAGCTTTTCACACCTTTACTTTGGAAATTATTTTCTCGGGGAGTAATCAGCCAGAGGATCCAGCAGTTAGGTACATCTCTAGAAACAGATAGTGTGGGGATTTTGAAAAGCCCACAGAACTCGTGTAGACTCTTTTTTAACAGTTACTGTTACATTTGCTTTGCTCCAGATTTTCTCATGCCCTTTTCTCCTTTGTTGTCCCTTTTTTCAGTGTTTCTGGTTTTTGCTTTTTTTTCCTCAAAGCCTATTTCCAAACAGTAATGAAATTACCATCTGGTTTGCTACTGTCGCATTAACTATTTGGGACCTTCTTGTGGCAGAGTCTTGAATGTACATATAACAAGCCCACTGGAATCCACTGACCTTTAGGTCTGTGGCATTACTGTAGTAAATATGGCTAACTAAAATAATAATTTTTTCAAACTCCTATGTTTTGGGAAAAGTCTGGAAAATCTCATTCAACCTCTGAGTGATGTTTCAGATGAATCACTTATTAAATGGATGTACCAGTACTTACTATCTCTAAAAATACCTAGTAATTTTACAACATACTTGAGTCTTTCAAGGAAAAGCACTGTTTTGAAATATTGTCTTTTATTATTGCTATAGTGCTTTCTAAATAACGCATGTGAATATTACATTTTTATCATTGTTTTCATAATTTATTTCTTTTGAAATGGATTTTTAAATGTCAATTTGTTGGAATTTTAAGCCCTAACATGTAACAGCACATAGCAACTCCTGTTGCTATGTCTTGTCATGTCATGTCACAAGTGGGTTCAGTTAATAAGCTCTGCTTGGGCAAAATGCTGAGTGTTACTAATTTATGTCAGTAAATAGTGCTTCACAAGGGGATCTAGAGATAAATTTTAGAAGGTCTTTAAAGATAGAAGTGCAGCTGATTATGAGCCTTTCATATCATGCTAATTTCTATGCCCACAAAAATTAGGAGTGCCAGAGAAGCCTACATGGTTCAAAATAAATGTCAGACCAATCCAAAAAACCCTTTTTGCTGCAGTATTTCTGAAAAAAAAAATATATATACTTCATACCTATCTTCACAGATGTAAATAAAAGTTGCACTTGTGCTAATTTGTAGCCAAGATGGCCAAGAGGAGTGCCTTTGTGTCCCCACTAGGCCCACTGCTTTGAGACCTTTTTCAGTAGCATATTTCAGTATTTCTCTTTTGTAAGTTTCTAGTGAAGCACAGCTAAAGCTAAGAATTTAATGATGAGTTTTTAGTGCTTCTTTCCTGATAATTTTCCTAAATACTGTTTGATGAAGAACATGGGTGCAATTTTTTGCGATAGACACTTTGCCTTTGTTCTCTTTAGCTTGGCTTATATTGTTCTCAGAAAATTCTGATTCTCACTGAATCTTATAAAGCCAGACTATGTTGACAGTATGTTCATATATCTTAAGAGAAGTGAGAACATGAGATAATGAAGTTATGCATTAGAAAGGCTTCAGCGTGAGCTCTTAGAATTCAGAATAAGCTCCTAGTATATTTACATATACTGGGATTTTACTTATGATTTCTTGCCTATTTTTTTGTAAGTTTGGGACTGAAAATTGCCAGTTAATGGAAATGTTTTTACTAATGCTCAGTATTTCTCAACATTCTGGAGCACTGCTCACTAGGTAGGAACCATTTTGATTCTGTGCCCCTCACTGAAATCAACCAATGGTATTGCCAAGTTAATTGTGCAGGGCCATGCAATTAAGATTGGGTCCTTCTCACCACCCATGTTTGATCATGCTTTTTTAAGTGCTGCATAGTCAAATAAGAAAAGACTTCACACTTACTGGGAGCTGCTTGGTACATGGAGGTTAGGTCTAGTAAGAGGTCAAGTACTAAACCGTAGTTACTCTTTACAGCATCATCAGTGCCTTGCAAGATCAGTCTCAACCTTTGGGAGATGCCAGTTCTGTCAGGCTTCCACTGGAAAAATTCCATCCAATTTCAACAAGGTGTACAAAATCTGTTGCAATTTTTCTAATGGCTGTATCATTCTGTTTCTGAACAATTAATTAAATATTTGAAGCCATCATCTGGGCATTAAGATCTCATCTTGGCACAGCATTAGATGAAGCATTCTTTAATCCAGAATCCTTCCAATATTACCACTTAAATGCTGTTTAAATTCATATTTTAAAATTTAACATATACTGAAGTGTTCGCTGTTACTGAATAGAATTTCCTCCTTGATGGGAATATTTATATGTTTACATTTACATTTTCCACATAATTTTTAACTATCAGAGAAATAATATACTGAATTACTTGTGTGTTAACATAGAAGGTCTTATTTTCTCTTATATTCCATTTTTTATCTTGTTCTTATCTTTCATAAGAGTACTTTCATCATGAACATTTCCTGGCAGCAGATCTGGTGTAAGAATTCAAATACTGGCATATTAAATTCTGTGCTCGAAGTTGTTGAAGAAACTGCTTTCCCATTTCAGAAGAAAACAAGTTTGCATTTATTGTGTGAGCAAAGAGAAGCTGACACTTCATATCTCTGTCTATCATGGCAAAGACAGATAATTGCAAATGTACTGTTGGTAACGTTGGCAGAACGGCAAATGGTGGAGTGGCAAAATATTTTAAAGTGCCATGTTTATACAGCAGCTTCCAATTATTTTCAGCAGTTCTGGAGTTGTTACTGTGGTGAAACAGCACTATCCACCCATATGCGTTTACAAGCCCTCCCAAAATAAAACCCCAACACCAACAAAGCAGCGTTTGGTGCATACTTGGGAATAGTATGACAGCTGCAACCACAGTACACAAGACTGAGCACAGGGTGAGGCTGTGTGCTGAGGAAAGCAGTCCCTTCATGCAGGCTAAAGAGCCCCAGTGCACCGAAGTTGTGGACATTCCAAAGTCTGGGCATATAATTTAGAAGCAGACGTACCCTAATGTCCTAGAGTGACTTTATNTTTGCCCTAAACTGGGACACCTAAGTAGTGTGTGCACAGCCTTTTGCAATTCATTTTGCATTATTCAAGACTCAGAAACAAAGTAGTATGTCTGTGCAGCTGCTACTACACAATACTGAATGCCTAAGGAGGACTTAATGGATAAATCCTTGTTTTCCAAGCAGAAAAAAGGGCTTTTCAAAGAGGGGAAAAAAAAAAAGTAACACCAGTTCACCAAGTCAAGTGGAGACCAAAGTGGGATTAAAAAATCTGAAGTGAAAGAATTGCAAATTTCTTTTTCCTAGAATACTGCTTCCTGAACACATTTTATCAACAGATGGTTCTAAAATTTCTTTCTTCATATATGAAATTAAATTCAGAAAGCTAATCTATTTCTTTTTCCCTTCTATTTCCTTCTATTCTTTTTTTTCTCTTTTTTTTTTTTTTGACACATTCAAGTTTTCTCAGTCTCTCAGCTGTGATTTTTAACTACTCTTACAGAGTTGATCTGTGGAACTGTGTGAGATTCTTCTACTGATTCTATAACACAATTTCTTTTTCACTTGGAATACTTTCATATGGAGGTATTTGAACATTCTTTTTTTTAAAAAGATAAAAAATACTCTGAGGTATGAGTATGACATATTCAAGGCACTCCTAGAAGCATTTGCTACGTAAAAAATCCCAAATGCCACCTTATTCTAAGCAACCTGATGCTCTACTGGATGTTCTGTTTTCCTTCCAGTTTAGAATTGTTACAGTCACAGTATTGCACAGTATTGGTCTATTTGACCAAATATACAAAAAAAAAAAAAAAAATTATGAAAATGTATATATTTTTTCAGTAATTGTTAATGCAATATAGCTCATATCCAAATCACAGTGAAACCTAAAGAACACTTTTGCTTCAGTTTAAGTAGTTAAATAGGTGATTTGTAATATTTTTGAGGAAAAACAAATACATTGTTCCTTGCCTCTTCTCATTCTAACATATCTTCACAACCGCTCTGGTTTTATTTTGAAATGTGGAAAACCAGAAATCTGAGCTTCAAATTGATAACAGGCATCCAGATCACTCTAATGCTTTATGGAATGCCTTTTGAAAAATATATATTGAAATTTATGTTCAAAGAAGGTACAAATTACAGAAATAAAATGGAAAAAGAAAGAGTTACAAATCTGAGGAATCATCTGGTTTAGTATCCTGTGAATGATCAACAGCAGATGGCATCACTTGCCTGCAGCAGAATTCCTTCTAAATCCAGTTATGTTTCTAGTTCATTGTGACCTAGATCCTCCAGCATCAAATACCTGAAGCATCTAGCGCTCCTTCAGGCTCTCAGGAAAGTTTGGCCCTATTTGTCCACGAAGATCAGAACCACTTTCATAAATGACCTCACATAACATTCTAGTTTTCATTAAATTTCTGTATAGCTGTTAATCAAAGGAGCTGGACAGGAGAATAGGTGTGAATCCATTTATGTTCTGCAGACTTTTGAAAGGTAGAATTTATAAATCATTCATTGACAAATAGTGAATGATTAAGGAACATTTTAAAGAACACAGAAGCTTAACTAACTAAAATCAAAGGTCAGATCCATGGGCAGGATGACTTTCAGCTGCTTGATGGGAATTTAAAAGCAGCTGGGCTTGAGCCTGTTGGATGGCACAAACTTATCTGTGCTTCCTCTACATTTTTATCAAATTCATTTGAGAACAACTTGTTGATGCTGACAAGGCAGCATTCTGAATAGGAATTTCTTTGATAAGCTTAAGAGTTAATGCATATACAGTTAATGTCAGTGTCTCCTTCTTGGTTTGCACAGATCTTTTCTGGAAGGTCTGTGTCATGGTTTGGATTTATATAATTTGAGGCTTTTTTTTGTTCAGCTGAGGCTAAAGCTAATGAGGCTGATTTGAGAGCTCACCCAAAGTTTTCTTTCACCTAACTGGACACAACCTTCTCAGCTGGTTGTCTTATAACCTGCAGAGAAAAATGCCCTGTTCAGCTCAGGTTTGGCTGGTGCAGAAGTCTCCTGAATTTCTCCGAAGAACAAGCAAGGGGGACAGACAGCTGAAGGAAAGAAGAATGGGCTTAAGGTGTGGTGGTCAAGCCCTGTTTTTTTGGTGGTTTTTTTTGTTTGTTTTTTGGGTTTTTTTTAGTCTTATGAAAACTCAAAAGCATAATTGAAGACTCACATGCAATTTCACTTGGAATTCTGACTACTTAAAATATCCTGCTGGGGATTTTAGGCTTAGCTAAAGTGGTATCTTATTTTGGGACAACAGCCGAACTCCCACCCAATTGCTTGCTCGCTTCTCAGCAGAATATGCGGGGAAGACAGGAAGAACAGGAATGAGAAAGGTAAGGTAGAAATAAAGATAGGGACATCAACTGTCTGTAGAGCAGGCTTGACTTGCAAAAGATTACCCTAATTTATTGCCAATTAAAATAAAAATAATGACTAATTTAAGTGATGAGAAGAGAAAAAAAAATCAAGCTAGCACCTTTTCTGCCTGGTTTCCACACTCAACTTCACTCCAGACTCCTCTATGTACCCCCACCCTCCTGAGCCGTGCAGGTGGGATGGGAACGGGGGGGTTACAGTCCATAACCAATCTGCTTTGTTTCTCGTTCCTCCTCACACTTCTCCTCAGCTTTAGTGTGGGCTTCTCCACAGGCAGCAGTCCTGTCAGGGAAATCTGCTCTAGCATTGGTTCTCTGCAGGTGGCAGTTCCTTCAGGAACGTCCATCTGCTCTGGTGCACTCTGTGGGCTGCAGGGAAGATCTGTTCTGCCATGGATAACCCCCTCCTTTCTCTTACCCTGATATTCCCTGTCTTGTTTCTTACTCCCTTTTTTCCTTCTTTCTTTCTTTCTCCCTGTGGCTATTTTTGCCCTTTTTAAAAATAAGTTTTTGATCAGCAGATAGGTACAGCTGTGTCCTGCCAAGGATCCCTTGCAGAGCTGCAGGAACTGGCTGTGTCCAGTACTGGGAAGATCCTAACCTCATCCCACAAAAGCACCCTGTTGCTGACATCACTACAAAAACCTTGCAGCTGCGTCCAACACACCTAGTATTACCTAAAGTGGAGTGAGTTTTGATGAAATCTCTTGTTTCAGAGCTGTTTTACTTGTGTACAAGAATGCTGAGTGATTTATGATTGGGTTTGTCCTCTAGTGGAATGGTTTGGATGATGCTCTGGTAATTTACCTATTGCCCATGCTTGAGTTAGATCAGCCATTTAAACTGACTTCTGAGGGAAGAACTCTAGGAAATTCTGATACATGATTCTGATAGTTTCAAAACTGTTTTTTCAAAAAAAATGTTATTGTTGTATCTATATGTATCTAAATTGTTCTAGCATGGAAATATCTAAAATGTTACCAACCTGGGAGTTAGCAATGTCTACAATGAGTCACTGTGTTGTGGTTTTGTTCTGCTGGTTGTATCATATACTCAGATTGACTCCATCAGCTTTATAAGAGTTATTGGAGATTTGTCCTGTTCTAACAAAACTAAACTTGATCACATCTTCTGTTACTGTGAGCACTGCTGTAACTGTTTCAAAACAACAATCGGATTTATTAAGAACAACATTGCCGTCATTTATGGGTCTGCTAGAAAGAACAAACCCTGTTTTTTTCCTGGCTGGACTGGGTTGTTGAACAGCAATTGTATCACAGTGTTGCATAAGTAGAGAACAGCAAACCAACACATGGTGCTAAAGCTTACAGCAGTTTGTGTACTTTCTTTAAAAAATAACCCCAGCAAAAGAGGAACAAAAATAAGAACATTTTCCCAGGAACTGTTTAGAAGAAAACATCATTGTTGGACAACTTTTCTACCTATATTCAAAATTAATTCACCAGTCTTCTGTTACCTTTAAAGATCTATAGTTACATGATAAAGAAATAAACAATCTGTTTAAGATACAAAAGCAGAGGCAGGTTTAGCAGACTGTTGAACCTGAGCTGTAATGAGAGTGGCTTCTGGTATTTGGTGTATAAGGGGATTAAGTGTATCTCCTCTGCAGTATTTATCACACTTTTTATCTCAACAGAAGCACCATATGTCTGAGGTAAGTTTTGGTTTTCATCTTTTTCATCCTTCTGCTGCTTTATATTTCTAAACCACGGTGTTTCAGATACTAACTTAAAATACCGTCTACAGGGTAGTATTTGTGGGGAGTGATTTTTCACAGCTCATCAAGCCAACTTACATTATTTTTCAAGGGAAGTGCATATATGGAGCATAAGGCAGAGTATGATGATTTAATTTTCACTTCTAGCTTGACAAATGTTTCTTTTCCTTTGGCTTTTGAAGACAATCTTCATTATATGTCTAGATAGTTCTTTCAGCTCAGTATTTTGGAACTGTCAATACTTTAGATAAACAAAGAATTTGTCAAAACAATGCTTTTACAAAAAGGTTTATCAAGCCCTTCATATAGCTTAGCTACTCTTTTAACCAGAGATAGTACATTTGTCTGTATTTTTAAATGTTGTTGATAATAAAATGCTTTTCTGTTGTAAATGTGTGACTAAAATATTAAATTGAGAATTAGACCATAATAATTTTTCAGTTTTAGTATTCTTGCATTTCACTTAATTTCACTTAAATGTCACTAATTTCAGTGCAACTGTGAATGCTGGGCACCAGTGGGAATTCAGGAAAATCTCAAGGTGTTTCTCAATTGTAACCAACATTTTGGCAGTACAATAAAATAATCTGTCAACTATTTTGGAGGGGAAAAAAAAATTAATGACTTTTTACTCTTTTCCTTTGCATTTAAGAGGCAGCATTTTAATCTTGGGGTTTTTTGTATTTTAAAATAATTACCAAAATAACTGCATTTACCTCTCTTAATGATACTGGGTACTATATGGTTGGTGTAAGAGCTCCCTCTTTAGGTTTTATTTTAAATCTCAAGAAAATAAAAAGGAAAGGAAATTCCACTTCTTGTCAGTGCTGTATAAACATATTCAGTTGAGCAACATTACATGATTTTTAAACAGCAGGATTTTATGGAAAGAAAGTCATCAATTTTACCAATGGTTAATGCATGAGAATGTAATAGATTTATTATAGATTTTATAGATAAATTTAAGTTTGTTTTTACAAAAAATCATACTTTTACTAGGAGCCTGATAAACTGCTAACTTAAGCTGCTGTTTTGTATAGGAGTAACACAACATTTTGACTTTTGCAACTTCATTTTATACAGCCAACAATGAGGTGCTGGTCGGTGTCTCATGGCCAGGTGCTCAGTGCTGCGCTAGTTCTAATGTATCCTGTTGCACATAAGTTATTTAATAGCTCTGTTGCAAACACAGTTTAGCACAGCATTGTATAAGATAGTGTTATATGAGATTTCTCTTGAACAATTTAAGTGGTCTTCGTAAAAAAATCAGCTGGACTAACTGAACAGCTGACTTGGGGGATAATATTAGAAGTTTGCATGAACATTTCTTTGTATATATTAATTTTTATATAATTATTGAATAATATTTCCAAGATTGTTACTACCTTCCCGAAAAAAACTCATACATCCCATTCTCCTCACAGTGCAGTATTACATCACTACTGATTTAAATATGGAAGAAAACAAGTTTAGGCAGAATGTGTAGAATGAGTAGGCTAAAACTGACTTGTTTCTGATGAGAGTGTCTTCAAAGTAGGGTTGATTATGCTTAGTACAGGATTTGTAACCTGAACAGGGACTGTTAAAAGTAGCCCAATAATCTCCTGCATCAGGACCAAGGGTAACTGAAACTGGATGGCAAAAGAAGGCTTCAGTCTCACAGAAAATATTTATCCAAAGTTTCTAAAGAGGAGATACTGCAGTCACTTACTTACCCATTTTCCAAAAACATGCAGAAGAGATAATAAGGATATGCAATCTTACCAAAGACAGCCCAGGTTCAGCTATGTTTAGCCTAGAGTTTTATAGATCTAAGAATTGTTTGTAAATATAGTTTGGTAGAAAAAACGTAATAGTTTGTGAAGCAGATTCTGATGTAATTGCTTGCAACAGTAAGGAAGTGGATTTTATGACCCTCGTGTTCTTCTAGTCTCATTCCTAACTACATTTTTCTCTTGTGTTGCAGCCCAGAAGATGGTGAAATCCACCCTGAAATCTGTAGACTATATATCCAGTTGCAGTGTTGCTTAGAAATGTACACAACAGAAATGCTGAAGTCCATATGTCTGCTAGGATCACTGCAGTTTCATCGGAAAGGTACTGTATTGCACAAATTCACAGATGCTTGCTTTAGAAAAAGAACAGTCTTTGGGGCATGCCTGGGTATTCATGAAGGACACAATACTGTCCTGGTTTTGGCTGGGGTGGAGTTGATTTTCTTCACAGTGGCCATCGTGGAGTTACGTTTTGGATTTGCACTGGAAACAGCATTTGATAATACAGGAATGTTTTAGTCATTGCTAAAACCATGCGAGGTCAAGGCCTTTTCTGCTCCTCACCCCACCCCACCAGTGAGGATGCTGAGAGCTGCGGGGGAAGACAACCAGGACAGCTGGCTGCAGCTGCCCCCAAGGGATGTCCCAGACCATAATGGCAGCATGCTCAGCATATAAACAGGGGGAAGGTAAAGAAAGGTGAGGACATTTAAAGTGATGGCATTTGTCTTCCCAAGTCATTAAACATGAGGTAGCCTTGTTTTCCTTGGGATGGCTGAACACCTGCCTGCCCATTGGGAGGGGTGAATAAATTCCTTCTGTTGCTTTGTTTGCATGCATGGATTTTGCTTAACTTGTTAAATTGTCTGTACCTCGACCCAGGAGTTTTCTCACTTTTGCCCTTTCAGTAGTCTCCCTCATCCCACCAGGGATGAACAAGTCAGCAGTACTGTGGGGCTTCATTGATGGCCAAGGTTAAACCACAACAAGCACCAAACTGTCAAATGAATTATATGTATCTATAGATATGTTTTCAGTTGCTAAAAAGGAGCTCTATTTCTGTTTATCATCATTCTTACAGAAGTGTGTCTTATCAGGTATGTGTCACTAATGTCCTCACCATTTAAAAGTCTGATTCTTTTTAAAAAAGAGTAGCTCCTTTAGTTTTAGCTATCATTAGTCAGATGAGTGGGAAAACTTAGTAATGTTGTTAGACATATTTGTTGGACAAGACATGTTATTAATAGTGTTGCTGTTACTGTTAGTTTTCTTATCTCATTGCTGTTTCCAGTAAATTGTTCTTGTCTTAACTTGTGATCTTCACCTTTTGTGTCTAATTCTCAAATCCAATCTGCCCCAACAGAAGGAGGAGGGGGTGAGAGAGAGTGGCCTGTGGTTTGGGAGAATGTCAGTGATAGCACTAAATTGGAGAGTATCATTCCTAAAACACTACTGTAGCAAAAGGTAGATAAATATGGTTCAAAAGATGCCCACCTTTATAAAAGCAAATCCTAGACTTGGAAGTGAAAGAAGATGTCCTCACTTCAGTGAAAATGCATCTCTGTAATCATTTCATACTTGATTAGTTGCCTACTGAAAGGAAGATGTAGAAATGCTGATCATTTACTGAATAGTTTACTCAGTAACTTCATTGCTCAATGATGGCACAGGCTGATTAGGAGTGTATCTGTGCTGATTGTAACTACTCTTTCCCCAGATAGTATCTCATCAATAAAAAACTAGGTAAAGACAAGACAGAGTTCTGTAATGAACTGTAATAAAAGTCTTGTAATGAACCTGTTGCATTTCCTGTCGTGCTAAAAGGTCTTGTAGTGTACTTTTCATATCTAGCTGTAGAATACTGATAAAGCCAGGGATATTTTTATTATGAAAGTAAGAATAGAAGATTTGTAAATGCTTAACTGAGCTTCTCAATTATTTTCTTAAGTCAAAAATTAAAATAGGAAGGGAGGAAATTAGCAAAGCAATTGTAGAACAAGATAATAGTAGCTGTTGAAATGAGTCATCATGTTTAAGACAGATTGTGCTGAATTCCCTAGCATTGGCAACAGTTGTCAAACCATCTTCTGAGCTGCTTAAAGTAAATAGCTCAGTGACCTGAGTAACTCTGAAATATATTGTTTCTCCCTTGCCCCTCCTCTCTTCACCTCTGAATTGAATCTACACTAATAACTTAAACTAAACATCAATTAGATGACTAAAGCTGGATAAGAAGAGTTAGAGTTTAGTTCCTTTCTGGCAGTACTTTGATCAACATCAGTTTCTCAACTCACCGCAGAGAGAGAATCATGGTAGCTCTTATGTCCTTGCCAAATAGAATGTCTTAGAGATAAACACAGTAACTTGGCTCCAAGCTTCTGTGACATTCTTTGAAAAAATGCATACTAGGCAAAAAAACTACATGACAGGGATTCAAATAATTTGAATATCCAACAGACAATTGCTTTTTTTAAATTAAATATTTAGTATTGGCAGGACCTAAAGTATTGCAAAGGCATCATGCAGTGATTGAAATTCCAGACCTGTGTTAATTGTTTTTACACCATGAGGGTAGCTGCACTCTGGACAGGCACCCAGAGGGGCTGTGAAACACCCATTCTTGGAGGTACTGGTAACTCAAAATAGTCCTGAGCAGTCTGATGCAAGTTGACCCTGCTTTCAGTGGGCTATTACACTAGATGACTCTGCAACCTATTATTCTATGTTCTGACAGAACATACCATTTTCAAAGGAGCGTTATGAACCTGTACTTTTTGTTGATTTCTTCATTTACAGAGAATGATACTTTAGTGTAGGCAAACCGCATAAATTTATTTCTAGGAAGGAAAGAGACAATAACTTCACTATTATAAAAGATACTGTGATGATGCTGTATATAGGGGTTTTTTTTCTCTACCTGCTTAGTTTTTCACAGGTCTTTAATCATCTAAGTGAGCATATAAAAAAAAAAAAGTTTCTTGTGTACAAAGAGTTCTGTCCTTACAATCTTTGCTTAACCCGTAAGTGTGCATGTCTGATGTTCTTGTTGTGTCTTGAAGCTAATTTCTGAGAGTAATTTTTTCCATTTGGATGTAATATTTCCCTTCTCTAGCCCTCTTACCTGCCAGACAATTTGTTAGGTTTTTAAACCTCCCGTGCAATTTCACCAATTCATGTTGTTACTCAGGATGCAGCAGAGATTCAAGTAGAGTGACATGCAGACTGTTCTCAGCAACCTATGGCTTATAAATAACAATGTGGGTATTGATACCTTGATCAGAATTTATCAAACAAGCTATAGAACTGATAAAACTAAGGTAGTGTGCTGATGGTGATGTTCTTTTCTCAAGAGAAACTCAGGCAGTAGGAAAGAGATTTTCTTAAGGAAACACCACACAAGAATTTGAAGGTCTGAGCTCTGTGTCTTTTGACTGCCTTTCAGAGCACATATCTTCTCATATCTCCTTATCTTTCTTTTCAACTGAACAAATATTCCTTTATTTGCTATATATATAGCAATCTTCCTGTACAGAAATTTCTTACATGTTTACAGTGCTTTAGAATAACTTACTGCTGTCATAGAATCTCTACTAGAAAATTCAGATAGTCTGTTACTTCCTTGAGATGTGATTGCCACAGTGGGGCCAAAAGCCATAAATATTTGCAGCTGTGTTATGCAGTTAGTAAACTGAGGTAAATGCACATCAATAATTTTTTTTAAGATACGTATACTACGAAAGCCCATTGTTGAGAATATATAATGATTCAACAGTTCAGCATTCAGAAAGTTTGCAAAGGGCACAAGAAATCATCCGTAAGTATCTTTAATTCAAGTGTTTTGTAGTCATTAAGTTTTTGGCTACCTGATCATTTATTCTATTACTCCTCCTTTCCATAATCCAAGGAGTTCTGGCTAACTAATAAATAACACATATAAATACTTACTTAGGCACACATCTTTCTTGCGTTTTAATTGTTTAGTGTCATGTATTTTATTGATTGCACACCATGATGAAAAAATTAATTATGTCACTGTAATTGAGATGTGTGTGTCCCACCTGACATGCATAAACACAGATGAGGGCAGAATGATACCAGCACTAACCAAAGTGATAGATACTTGTATAGTCATGCAAAAGGGGCAAGAATTGAGTCTTACAGGAAAATCAAGAATGCATACTCCTTGTGCTTTTTGTGAGAAGTTCATATAGTTAATGATTGTATTTCCTGTATGTATTTTGTGATCACAATATGTATGCCCTTAAAATAGTACCTAAAAGTGATAGCTCATGTTACAAACTACAAAAATAAGCCATCAGTTCAGTGGAGAGATTTTTTGCTTTTTGGCTTTGTTTAAATGACATGATTTATAGAGTTTTGAAGGGGAGTGTTTAATGGTTGTGATACAATCTCAGTGTTCTATTTAAAGACTGATAGATATATGTTATTACTTACGCATATCACTTATGCAAGAGGGATAAGATGCAAGAGTGTAGAAGAGCACACGGGTATGAAGAAACAGAATCAAGAGACTCACCCATTCTTATGTAGACACTATGAAGGAACCAAGGAATGGAACAAAAACAGCCATGGAAGGAGGGCAGCGCAACTTCTACCACAAAATTGTTGTTCCTATTGCATTTTCTTTAATAATTGTATTTCCAGTGAGACAGTCTCCAAGTTCTGCAGGTCCCAAGTGTAAGTGAAGAATTAAATTCTTCAGGCTCTTAGCCATATTTGTCAAGTACCTTTTCTACTTCCTACACAATTCTTTCCCATTCCCCTTTCTAGGTTTTCCTGCTTGTGTAGTTTAGCTGTGATATATAGCTTTCCTTCATTGCCTGGTTAGAAACGTGATGTAAACACTGTTCTCTTTTCAAGAGAGGGATTCTCTACTTTGTTAGTCTGCTATTCCCGTCAAAGACCTCTAGTTCCTCTGCAGTGAAATGTGACTAGCACTGAGGGACATACATATTTTTTTGTCTTTTCATTTTTTTCATTCATCACAGTTTCTGTGCAAATTAGGTGATATCTAAGAGTAGGTGCTAGGGTTGAATGACGGAAGCAAACTCAGAGATTACCACAGAAGCAATAAGGGGCACAATGAGTGAGACACATAAAAACAGATGATGTATGTAACCTTACTGAACTGACAATTTTCTGCCACCTTATTTATCCTCACTCGAGTTTGATCCTCAATATTATTGCACTAAATGGATTCAATTTCATAGCAGAAGGATTTTCTGCTTCTTAAAGTTTAAAAAAAAAAAAAAAAAAGCTGAATTACTGCTGAGAAATGGAAGAATACATCATTGCAACTAAAATTTTTAAAAATCTTCCCACTGACTAAATTGAAAGTAAAATTTAGGGTTCATACCTACTTTTTGAAGTATCTATGAGAGAAGATATCCTTACCAGTCACTGTAAGGGTGAAAAGATTTAGAAGCTTTTGTTTCCCTGTGGGCTGTGACCATGATAGAAATGTTAAGCCTGCGTCATATATTATTCAGGCAAAGCTTTTATTATTAGCTGACTCTTGAACTGCTTTCAAGAGATTGAGCAAATGATCTGAAATTCAAGAAAGGCTTCATGAATTGCTCACAATACAACAGAATTACTGTTAAAGAGCTTTTTCCAGTTGAAAAGAGATCTGTGTCATTCATTCTGCCCAATCTGCAAGAGCTTGTCTTTGTGCTGACAGAAAGAACATTACAGTCTCTGCTTCTGTTCTCAAGCTGAGAAAAAGAACCTTCACTATTATTTCATCTAGTGCTGTTACTGTCTCCATTGAAACACCTTTCATGTCCCTGAAGGATGCATCTCTTCAGCATGTCACCAAAGGTTAGGTCAGGGTTCCACCATAACACTTAAAAATAATGGAACAATCCACTAATTCCCTGTTTCATGAGTAACACCTTGTGGTATCAGTGGCAAATTAGATGGTTTACCTGAAACCTTTTTAGTGAAAAAGTAATATGTGAGATATTGGTAACATTATGTTGTATGATGCTATTGCCCTTCTTGTGATGGGAAAAAATAACGAAACTTATATGACTGAACAATGAAAACTGTATCATATGAATCACCTTAAAATAGCAGCATAAGCTGCAGTTAAGGACAAGAAAAATTTGAAAGGTAAACGTACAGGGTAATACAGAGTAAAACATGTAATCTGTGAGGCAGGCTTAGTCTGCTATTCCACAAGCAGTTGAGTCATCTTTCAGCATAACAGCTTGTAACCTTGTCCTAGAGTGACTTTATGATGCCTGTATCCCCAATCGTCTGTTCTGTATATTGTGTTTTGCACCTTTAAGAGATTCTTAGAGTGCAGTTTGTTTTGAAAACTATGTTATCTCTCTCACATTCCTCTCCGGGACTCTGGCTGTGCAGCGGCGGCTTGGTTCGGATTTTTCTCCAGGACTGAGGTCTCCTGTGGGTTTTTTTCCCCTTTTTTTTTAGTTAGTTTTAGCTAGCTGGGGCAGAGAATTGTTTTTTTTTCATTTTCCTTTTCCTTGGGACTGTTTGAAACTACTCCGGACTGAAAAGCAGAGAGGAGCTGAAAGATTTTCCCCCCCGCCTTTGGGCCTGGGACAGCGTTCTTCTCCAGCGCCGGAGGGAATGATAAAACTGAGAAAGATGAACTGAATCTACGGCAAGGACTCTTCTCAATTTGCCATCTCACTTCAACTAAAGGTTTTATTGTTTCATATTGTTTTCTTTTGTTAAATAAATAGCTTTTTCCGCTTTTCTCCAAGAAAGCCTCTTTCCGGACCAGTTGTGGGGGGAGGGGTCGTTTGGGTTTGTTATTTTCGGAGGAATCCCCTTCGGAGGTTTCCTCCCACCATTTGCCCTAAACCAAGACAAACCTACAGAAAGGTCTTGGTCTCTTTCTCTCTGTCTCCCCTCCCTTATAATGCCTTCACTTCTTCCTCCTTTCCACTGCGTCTGGAAGAGGAGTGATATGATCCTCCTTCTCTGGAACTTGCTCCTGGACATGTAGGGTTTTTGACTGACATTACTTAAACCACTTCATCAGAAAACATCACATTCTGTTTTTTCTTTTGTTGGCGTAATCTATCATTTCAATGGCTAAAGTGGATCACAGCAAAATTTGGCAAAGCACAAATTAGTGGATGCCAGTAAACAGCACAGAAAAGACACAGAAGATTCTTTAATAGAGCTAAACTTCTTATAGTTAGGCCATGCGCTCTGTAGGATTTATTTAGGTAATTGTGAGCTTCCTACTGGCTTTGAAAAACATAAAGCAAGTATCTTCTGTAGCATAAGTAACATCTAGTTTGAGACAGATAGCTAAGATTATCTTTTTTTTTGTCTTTTTTTTCAAAGGAATAATTTACCAGAATGCAACTGTTTAGATAACTTACCAAAAAATATTATCTTATGATCCAGGAATTTCTAGATTTTAAAAGACAAGGTTACCTGCCTGATAGCAGGGATATATATTTGTGATGTGGAAGAGCAATATACCATGGTCTGCAGTCCTGATCTCTAGTGTCCCAGAAAAATGGGCTGACTGACCACTGCTCTTTTAGCTGGTCTTGTTCTTCATGTAGTTTGTCAGACCTTACAAGAACTACTCCGATTTGTCCTGATGTCAAAAATTTCCCAATTGCAAAAACTGCAAAATGAAAAAACATTTCCTACTCAACTTTTCGTACTGCTGGTTTAAATGTTGAGACTTGTCTGGGATGCACTCCAGCGTGAATTATTCTTCTGTATATGGTGCCAGAATTGTACTTGCCACTACAGAAAAGGAATGGTATCAGGTAGTCCAAAGGAGATCTGCAGATTTACCAAAATATTCTACCAATGGTTAACTCCCTTACATGCTCCATTATCATGATCCAATCCTTTATCCCATCCTCTTCCTCACAAAAGCCCTGGAAGATCTGTCATGAAGCCCCTCCTTCAATTTCAGCACTATATTTAATTTTTATCCAGGGAGCATGAATTAGGTAGGTGTCAACACGGAAATTCAGAATGTCATGCATTTGGGCTGTGGGTGGTGGCAGCTTTATATTGCTGTTAAATCATAAAGTACAAAATTTCATATTTTTGTCTTGTGTTTTCCCTCAGTGTTGCTGTAGTACTCAGAGACATGGATTGCAGTGTTCTTTAGAGTCAGAGTTTTGAAGTAGTTTCCAGAATATGTGTTGTAGTTTTCTCACTTATTTTGTTCTGTCTTCTGGCTTTTATTTTGTGTTCCATGAGAGCCACTGAACCCTTAATTGAACCCTTTCAAATTGGTAAGAGTAACATATGGCAGCACTCTGATTTGTAGCTTGGTGTGGTCTGTTCTGCTTCTGAACAGTTCTTACTCAGAGTTTGCATTCAAGCAGTCTTTTTCTCCATTTGCATTGTGCAAGGTCGAGTTCAAGGCATCAATTAGGTGATTTGAGTATCCATTTTAATCAGTAAATAACAGGGATATATGTTTATTTTACAATATTTTAAAGGAAAAGAACCTTGTGGCCCACCCAAGATCTTGGATACTAAAGTGGAGGAGAATTCTGAAGTACCTATTTTAGAAGACACATTATTATCACCAACAGATATTCAACAGCATCTATGGCAGGTTTCCACAGATATTGAAAACACTGAAAGGTATGTGTAGCACTTCATTACTAAACAAACAAATTTCTTACTAGAATTTATTTAATCTTTTTTTATTTGACACCCAGTGTTGCTACTGTGAAAATTACAAGGAAATTAAATAACCTGTTATCTTCTCTGGTACAATTTAACAGAGTTTCCAATTTTCTGAAATATGCCTGAAATATGCCGGACTCCAATTCTGCATTTCAAAATCGAAAACACAGAATCTAATTAATTTCAGTTAGTTCTGCCCATAGTTTTAAATTTGGAAGTTTTAGGAGGGGAGGGGAATGTTTTAGCAATATTGGCTTACCCTCTTGACTGTGCAGTTGAAAGACAAAAATGAGACCCTTTACTAAAGAGTAATCCTGATGGCCAGCATTTCTTTGCAAAAGCCCTATTTTGAGGCTTTGTATATTAAGTTGCTGCTGAGATATGAATTGTTACCATGCTTATTTACATAAAGCCAAATTCTATTCTACTGGGCCATAATGTAGAGAATAAACAGAGCAATTTTTTTACTGATCATGCTGCTGCATTTCTGAGAACCATTTCATGTGAATGAAATGAATGAAATGAAGCAAGACCGTATTGGTTTTAAATCCTGAAAGCATTAAGACATTACAAGCCTGTAGGTCTGGCATCTATGTGTAAAACAGAATCCGTTCGGAAATTTCTGGCCTCTTTCAAAACACATCAAAATGTATTTTGCTTTTGGAGATGATGTGTTGTTATCACATTTTCCATCATCTGCCTTTCAGAAAATCTAATGCCAGAGTCCTCCCAAGGCAGATGAGAGTGATAGCCCTGTTCCTAAAATTTTCATTTAATGTGCCGTGTTAAGTATCCTGTGTTAGTTGCACATGTTACAGTTTTCTTCTGAACAGTGAAACACATTCATGGCAAAATCTACAAAATGCTTATAAGGGGTATGAAGTTGATATTAGTACTAGCTAATACTAATTTTAAGACATACTCTATATTTTGCCACTAGGATCACATTGTGCTCCCAAAGGCTTTTAATACAAAATATTTAAGTGCCAGAATAGGTCATAAATTTGAACCAGGAAAGGTTAGTATCAGACTTTTATGAAAGTGCTCTCCTATCTTCTGATACATGTATGTAAACCAAATGCTTGTTCAATAGATTTTTGTACTTACTGCTCCGTTGTTTTAGCATAAAAAGCTATAATATGAGCCACTCCCCATGCAGTCTCCAACTGTTGTTCCATTGTATCTTTTTTAACTGTTGTATCCACAGAGATATGAGAGAAATGAAAAACCTTTTAAGTAAACTCAGGGAGACTATGCCTTTACCACTGAAAAATCAAGGTAGGTTTTGAAATTTTTTTATTTAATAAAAATTAAGATAATTGAAGGGGTTTTCTTCCTGTATATACAAAAAAATCTAGGGTTTTTTAATGGAAACTACAAAAAGAAAAATCTAGGCAAAATCTCTTCCCTGCTGATTCAGTGGAACCAGAATCTAGTGCATGATCTTTGGCCTCTTTGAGTTTCACCTGAGGAATTCTGGAATTTATAGATGAAGTATCTATAGATAAAATAATAGAGTTTTCCTGGTGGTACAAAGGCAGAAGCACAACTACTTCCCCTGGAGTCCTTCTTAAAGGCAGTGAAGGTGTAAATTGCACAGACTGTGACAGGGATCCTTTTGAGTGATGCGGTTTGCTTCACCCCGACGAGGCTTGCAGCCTCTGTGACCTGACACTGACTCTGCAGAAAAGCAACTTACCTTGAATCTGCCACCAGGCTGCTTTTCCCATAGGCAGCTATCAGGCACCCCATAGAAATACACAGGTGGGCAGGACCTCCATCCTGTGCATGTATTTAGCAATGGGTCTTCATTTTTTTGGCGTGATAAATACTCCACATCTACAGGCACTCTTTGTTCGTGAGAACAGCATTAAAAAGACTTTTTGATTCCTTCTTGATAATGGGTGTTCCTTAAATGTGGTGCAGTCTTTGCACATTAGCAGCTGATGAAATGTACTGAATGTGTCCTAGATCTAATCCCAAGTAACTAAGCAGCCTAGCATTCATCATAATATGCTAAGAGAAGAATACAGAATGATTGTATTCATTATACAAGACTTCATGGCAGGATAGCTTGATTGAAAACTATGTTGGAAGGAAAAAAAGGAATCACTTGGGATACAGACATACCATTGTAAAGACTGCAGGACTGATAAAAAGTCTAGGCTTAGTCTAGAAGAAAAGAGAATGCTGGAAATAAGAAAGGGAAAGACAAATTGGAGGGATATAATGCATAGAGAATTAATTCAGAACAGACATAAAGGCCTACAGATTTCTTTTTTGTTGCTTGATGTCTACACTGCCCTTCAGCACTGTCCAGAAAATCACTGACGTCCCTGTGCAGGAGGATAGGAAGCATCTGAGAGTTCTAAAACTCTGAGATATGCCCCAGGATCAGGTAATTATAATTATTTTGGAGATCCTGTTAATTAGCATTATAAGACTCTCAAATACAAAATTCAGGTTATTATTTTCTCTGTCCTCTATGGGATATACCACATTACAGAAAGAGTTGTCAGGCCTTGGAATGAATGCTCAGGGAGGTGGTGGAGGTGTTCAGGAAAGGACTGGACCTGGCACTTAGTGGTGCTGATTGCTTACTGGCTGGACTCAATCTTAGACATCTTTTGCAACATAAATGATTCTGTGATCCTGTAGGTGCTGTTGGGACACATAAATGACACAGTCTCTTTTCTGTGCATATGTGTACATGCTTGTTAAAATGGCTTGTTTTTCATCACAGATGATAGCAGCCTCCTAAACTTGACTCCATATCCACTGGTAAGAAGACGGAAGCGAAGATTCTTTGGATTGTGTTGTCTTGTCTCAAGTTAGACCATTAAGCACAGAAGCACCATGGAAATAATGATTTTGATTAAACCACTATTATTTGACCACTGAAAAGATGAAAGTGGCTAATCTTGATTATAAAGTATATTTTCTACACTAGGCTATTCATTTTTGTCTTCTGCTCCATTCCCCTTTTCAAGTAAGGGTTCTAATACTTTCAAATTATGGTGGTCAAAAAATGGCTCTGGAATAGATCTAGCATATTTAAAACTTTTTAAAGTATCTTTTGCATGCGCTCTTTCAGTCACTCGAAGACATGAATTAAGGTTCACAGATAATTTTAGAGGGTTTTTTTAATTGTTTGAGCTGCAGGTTAAAGTTTGTGCATAGTACAATACTCTTAAAAGTATCATATTAAAATCATACTCTAACAGTCTTTAAGCATAGGAGAAGAACATTTGATCATTTTCTCACAGTCTTTAAGCATAGGACACTATTTAAGAGCAAAACTACTAAAGTTCTAAGACATTCAAACAATATTGTATCGAATTTGTACAAAATCTCCAGTTGCTTTTTGTGCTGTCATTTATATTTAGTCTTCCACTGTCTCTCAACCTCAAAGCTTTATAGAAGAATATCTTAATTTATGATACAAAAACTATATATGAAAATAGTTAGGACTTGTAAATACAGAGAAATCATAATACCTTCTAACTGTACAATACTTAGAAGCAACAGATTTCCTTTTAAGCCAACAGTATATCTTCAAGCTTTTGGAAAAAACAGATAATTTATTAAAAAGAAGGTGTGTTAAAGTAAACAATGTAAAACACAACGCCAACCCATTTTGCTGCCCGTAGAATTCAAAGCATGGTGTCTGCATATCAGTAAGTATTGCTCTTGTAAGGCATGCCAGAATTATCTCAGACTGTAAGATATTAAACATTTTACATTGTTAATAAAGTTTTTTATTTAAATTAAATGCTGTCTTGTTTCTAGTTGTATTGCCAGACTATGTATTTTTTTCTAGTTTTGTTGTCAGAGTACTACACAAATTTGTGACAATATTTCCATTTCAACAAGTATGTTTACAAAGACAGGTTAAAAAATATGCGCAATATTTTGCAAAATAAGACAATAATGCAAAAAAAAAGTGTATGAATTCAAGACTGAATGTACAGTGATGCCATGAGAAAGAGGGGGAAAGTAAATTTCACACAAGATTTCTTTAAAAGTACTGTTTTATTGGTACACACTGAGAATCAGATAGGCAGATAAAGCAGTGACCTTGTCTAATTTGTTACCTGCCCAAATACCATCGCAAAGAATTGCATATACCAAGTTACATGACAGCTTATATCTCTGTCTTTTAACCATAGTTATTGCAATGTAATATACATTAGTAAGACAAATGTATAAACATTTTAATTAATATAATTAAGCTCTTGACATCAGTCCACAATGAGTTCCCTAACTTCAGCACATTCTGTGATAGACTTGGATATGTTGTCTTCAAAGCCCTTTGAGATTGCAGTATATTGAAGTGTACAGTAATATTCATCCTTATACCTTACATTATTCTGGAAACTTCAGCAGTGTTTCTTCCTCCTCAACTAAAGACTACTAAAATTGCAGTCTTTGCTCATTTTGAAGCCTTTCTATAATTCTAAACAATCTAGCATTTTACCTAAAGCCTTTTGTATTATACTTTCTACTAATCCTAATTGGACGCATGCTGTAATTCCCAAGTTTTATGGCCACTTAAGGAATATTGGTGCTCAAAGGTGAATGGAAGTAATCTTAACAGATAGTGACATGAACCAAGTCCTGGTAAGTATCTGAATTGAAGACATGACAAGGGATACATTGGTTTACTTAGGAATGCAGTGGATTATCTTTTACTAATTCAAAAGAAAACCTCTTTTTAAGCCCTAGAACATTATGTCAGTGAAAGAAAAAGTTAGTGATATTACTACATTTTAGTTTAACAGAATATGGCAGTGTAGGATCAAAGTTTAAAAGCTCACTCATACAAATTATTTAGAGATCATTTAAAACCGTTATTTACTTTCCAAGTACTTAAACTACCCCCTACTTCACAATAAACTCCCAAATGCATGGAAACAAGCAATTCAGGGAGTATAACAGCACTTGCTTTCTAAATCCTTCTTGAACATTTTAGTTGAGTGTTATGAGTTACAGGCACCATAATACTTTTTCAGGGCAGGAAGCAAGTAAAAATTCCTCCCACCAAATATGTCAAGTTTTACCAACTCTTTTTTTCTACTAAAGCTCTGCAGCTCCAGCTTTTCAAAATGAGATTCTTTAGAGCCACCTTCCACTGGTAGTACCCATTTTTCACAGATATTTCACGTCATAAAAAATGCCAGTCTAAGAAATCATATCTCTATGTGCACTGTAAAGTAAACTTCTCAGAGCAGAATCAAAATACAAGCATACAGTAGTAGACAGTACACTAACACATGCTTCAGGTTGCATGTTGACTTACCCAAAATGAGAAGTTACCATGCAAAATCTGCATGTTAACTTACCTAATAGGTCCATGTATATCCAATACAATGTAGAAAATCTGTGTCAGAGAATGGGAGAAATACAATAACTAACTTCAATCCCATCTGCGGAATAAATATACAGTGGAGCATTAAATGCTTATTGGTCTTATGTCTGCGTAATGGTGAATTTCCTTATTACCTCTGTAAGAGGGATCCTATCGTCCAGCTTTGTGGACAAGAGGCAAGAGAAGCTAAAAAAACATCTAGTTCTGCTCATACTTGGTCGTAAGTTACTCCAGTCAATGAAGAGACTTGTAGCATTATTCTGGGGAGTTTGTGGTCCTGTTTAAGTTAAGTTCTAGGACCTTGAAGGCATTGACTGACATGCAGGAAAACTTTACCAGCAGAACCAACCTTTTCTGCTTCAAAAAGAACTGAGATAGGCTAAACGCAGGTGGGCAGGACATATTTTATAGGGATCATGGTGTGGCGTAAGTTGTAACAATGACTTTTAACTGTTCTACAGCTGAATAGTCAATGTCAAATCCAAAACTATTTTCCCTGAGATTGTATTTTCTTGTAGCAGTTTTACAAAAATAGGCCCAGTATGTTTCAAGAGGTATAACTTTACTCCTTAATTGGTGGTTGTACCCTCTAATGTGGTGTTTGGTTCCTTTCAGCTTAGGCAATTCCCAGCATATGCATAACCTGCTGTCCAGATATAGCCTCATATTGCCAGTCTTAGACATTTTCCTGCTTGAACTCACTTGGCTTTGCACTACCAGGCTGCATCTCACCAGTAATTTGAGCCTTTATGTTATTCTGTCTTACGTAAAATTTCTTGGAGTGGTATTTCTCTCACTTCCATTTTTTAAAAATATATTAAGTGCCAATAGTAATGGGAATTCCAGTGTCCAAGAGAAGCAGCTGTTTCTATTTGTCCAGTCTGTTGCTGTCTAAAGCAAGCATACCTTCATTTGAGACATTATTTGTACTCAGCTCCCTCTTCCAGAAGTTATTTCTAGCTCTTCTGGGATAGCAGATCCTTGATAAAATAAAAGTTTCTGCCAATTTTCAGCCTAAATCTGCTCCTGGACAATTAATAAGATATACAATGTGTTTCTTACAGGTCAACTTTATTCTTTGTTAAAATTCTCTGATGGTCAAAATTCTGCCAGGATATTTCAAAGACTATTTATTATATGAGGTTAAAGCCTCAGGAAAATATACAGTACAGATAAAAAAAGGATTAATCACTCTTTTACAAAACACTTTCTCAGTGGGACAAATACTCAGCTTACATAGATAACTGTAAATAACGGAGTACATCTTACTGAAGTTTAAATGAATTCTACTAAACAATCTTTTTTTTGAGACTTTTCTCCCTTATTGCTATTATTTAAACTATATTTAAACTATTATTTAAACTACTTATTCTGGGTTTTTTCCCAAATAATTTTTCTTTTTTTTTTCCCCCTAATCTCTTTGGTTTCTTTATTCTTCTACCTCTTTCATTTTCTCCTACCATCACCTCGTCTTGTGTTCTTCTTTATCACCTAAATTCATCTTCATAGATTGTTATAGTAGAATTTCTTGTTAACAGTGTAAATGTTCTGGTATTTTTACTACAAAAGCATTTTTGACATATTTTTCTCTATTCACTCTAATCATTATTTATAGTGATTTGCATCTTAGAATTAGAATTTATAGTAATTTCTTTCTCAGGAACTACCTGCCTTGAGGCAGAGGCATTGTAGTAAGAGGCACCAAATGGTTTGCCCGGGAGAGTCTGTGATGGGTGGTAATTTTCACAAGGTAAGGATAGGTTGGCTGCCCAAGACATGGCAATGTCATAAATACCTTTTAACACTTTCACCTCTGGCTCTACTGTGGAGACTTCAGAGCATGACTGAATCATTAGTTGAGTGAAAAAGTTTGGGATGTTTGACATTCTGTTTAGCATACACAGAGATTGTGTCCTTTTTTGACTGGGGAGAGATGATGTGAGGAATTGCAAATGATCTTCTAAAAATACATCCCAGGAGTTCCTAGAACTGATTGTTACATGGAACAGATAACAAGCACCATGTCAGATTCGTTACTCATGATACTTTTCAGAGGGACCAGCAGTTACGACATTCTTTCTGCTATCAACTACAAAAGCTCTGAGTAAATACAGAGTTCAATATGCATTATCTCAGCAGCTTTCATGTCCTGAAAGAACAAACCTGTAAATGTTACTCAGTCTGTTCCAAGTTCACAGCTAGATGCTGCAATTTTTTTATCCATAATTGCCTTGTTGAAATTTTGAGCTATGATTATTCATTATGACTTATTTTTGAAAGGAAAAAAGAACCCAAAACCTTCCATTTGTAGAGCTGCATAATAATACTGCATCACAAAGAATTTATTTTTTCTTTTTGTTCTACCTCTTAGGTACCTATGGCTAGGAGTTTTGTCTGTCCAGCATTTATGCTTCCTTGCAGAGTGCACAAGAATGAATACATACCATTGAAGAGAGCTCATAATATAACAGAGGAAGTATCTGACCAAACTGCAGGAGATAATTTAGCAGAGTCCTGTAAACAAGACAAGTTGACGCTACCAAATGACAAAATCTTTAAAGTAATATTCATACAAATTTCAATAATAGCAGAGCTTGTAGTGATAACACTTGCCTTTTTGGCCAACCTGGAAATGAAACTCGAGATCATTTTAGTAGGGAAGTAATAGAAAAGGGGATCTTTATATGAAGGCCTTCAGTTATGAAACGATATCCACGAAAGCCCAGCCCCCCAGGGGTGAGTACATTTTTATAGGTTTTAGGAAATTAGCATAATTGATAAAAAGCACTTATTAGGATGACAAGTGGTGATACAATTTCTCCCCAGGTCGAGCCCCTTCTCTGGAGCCCCTCCCTCAGCACTAGTTGTACTTTGTCCATGAAAGTGTACCTCAAAGAGTTGTTCCTGGCCTTTTAACCCTCCAGGGCTTGAAGCTTTGGAATTTGTTTTGTCTTTCTGCTTAGGGAATGGCCAAGGGAAAGTACTGGGAAAACTAGCTACTAATATGTGACAGAGTTACAAATACGTGTGAAGAATACAGAAAACATATCAAAGAGAAAGGAAACTAATATTAAATTGTAATCAGTGATGTACATGCCACTTTCCTCACACTGCAAAATGATGCTAGTATCAGGTAAGACTTCGGAAGTTTAAGATTATGAAGATGGCAAGTATATTGTTAAAATACCTCTAAAGACCATGAAAACCACGAAGCATTGAAGTATAATTTTGGCAGAATCCAAACAGAAAAATATTGAATTGCTGTTAAACTATCCTAATCTGATAAGTATTCAAATTAGGGTAATACATGTTATACAAAATTACGTGTGTTGAAAGCAGTTTTTAATTACTCTAGGTGCATTGTAAAAATGAATATGCTCTGAACTGTGAAAGAGACTGAAGGGTTTTCCTCAGCATCTCACAAGCTGCAGAGATTGCTGAAGCTGTAATTTTTATGCTGTGTGTATTGCCTCTGGCTATTTATGAAATGAGAGCTTCAGTTTCAACTCAGTGGTTCCAGGCTTCGGTGCATTTTACAATGCTGTTTGTTTCCCAGCTTAGCAGCTCGACTGCCAGTGTGCACATGTTTCTTCCACTACCCGGGAAAGATGACTGAAGGAAACACCCAAGTACCTGCTTTTGTTTCCTGGTGCCTATTGACAAAGACTGATTTGCATTTCAGAGTTTATTGTAAGGCATATTGAGGTTGTTGACTCTTCATTACTCCATGCATTTGGCATGCCCACCCTACATACCACTCACATTCTTTATTCTTGTCTTTCTTTCTGGAAATAGGCATTTCATTCTGTAACTGAGATAAGATGACAGGGAATGGCACTCGTTTGTACTGGCATCACCTTTCTATTGCAAGAGCTTTGGAGCCTGTAGAGTAGCAGGGACACAATCACTATTTGGGGCCTGTAGGACAGCTGCAGTTATGCCAGGGTTAGCCTTCAAAAGTGTGATTCATGCAAAATGAAGCTAATAACAGTCAATAGGAATGAAGAAATAGCTGAAGTTTAATACTAGAAGTCTTGTTTTGATGTCCAGACCTTTACATCTATGTAAAAAATGAAATGGCCATAACCATGAAAGAACCCCAATGAAAAAGGACTTTAAAAACTGATAGCTTTTCTTTGCTTCTCTTTATTTTCAGCTTGCTTATAGTGATCCTGCCAAAAGAATGTGTAATTATGTTTCACAGTCTATGACTAGATCAATTTCAGAAGATAATTTTGAAGGATCAATCTTTTTTAGCTTCTCATTGCTCATTCTTCCCCTCCCAGGACCTGAACACTAATTCATATTTGCACTTACTAATGTATGTAAGCAGAAAATGTTGTGCAAAACATAAATATATTTAAAAGGTAATAGAAAATCTCACTTGAATTTCCAAATTTGATGTAACCATTCTGACATTAAGCATATTTAAATCCGTATCTTTCTACACAAAGGCTTGCAAACTGAAATTTACCACATCCTACTGTAAAAGATTACAAACACAATTACAACTGAACTAAAACTATGAATGCAGAACTAGTTGCATGGATTAGTACTAATAAACCTGAAATAGAAAAGCAAATTTTTTTCATAGATGGTCCATCTAGTAATTTGAAACACTGATTCCTGCAAATAGATTTCTCAAAAAAAAAAAAGCGTCCCATTTTTAAACAGCATTGCAAAGCATAAATAAACTTGCTATGAAAGGAAAATCATTTTCTCTGCAGAAGCAAATACAAAAATAGACCTGCATGTCAGTCACTACTTGAACTTTCTGAACTGTTAGAAGAGGAACTTTTTTCCTTTTGTCTCTTCTTTTTCTCCTTTTTATGATGCTTTCCTTTCTTGGATTTATGCTTTTTCCCCTTTTCCTTTTCTTTTTTGTGTGATTTTTGTTTTTTTGACTTTGGCTCATCCTCTTCTGCTGAACTTGATGAGGAACATCTAGTAAAAAAATGCAGATCAATATGTAATTAAAGAAGGAAAATGATACAATAATAATTCAAGTGATCAGTATTTTTATAATGTCTCAAGTTCAATTTGGTGTAGAATTTGTACAGCAGCATCCACTGGAAAGCTTTTGAGTTTATGATATCTGAGTCTGCATGTTTAGCTTAAATGATGACTTTCCTCGTAAGACTTTCATGCCAGAGAAACAGTATAATACCTATTAAAAAATAACAGAATAGGCATGTTGTGTGAGTTTTCAGTCTTTGAGAAAAGGAAGACCAAAAGTACAGGCCATCAAAAAATAAAGTATGACAACAAGATAGAGCTTCTGCTTTTAAAATACCACATGATCAATAAAATGCTAATTAATGCCTTCAGATATATGTCCCTGATGCAAAATCTAACACAAACAGTTTATGAAAATTTTTTATCTTCTTGCAGGTCATACTATTGGTATCTAACCAGCAGTGATGAGTGATTACATACTTAAAAGAGCTATGAGGACAATAAAAGTCATTCAATATTCATGAATACTAAAGAGGGCAGTTTTGTGCTAATGTTTACTTGATTAACTATTACTCGTTTACTTGATTAACTATTACTCAAATGTAAAGAAAACCAACAACCAGATTGACTCTCTTCTGTTCTGCTTCTTCACAACTGTAAGGGCTGTCTTCAAAAGTGGAAGTTTGAGCTACACAATGTAAATAAGGAAAAATGCAAATACAAATTTATGAACAGGTATTAAATCCCATTTCTTTACTTCTGAGGGATATCTTGTGGTCTCCAAATACTTTTTATAGTTTATAACTTCCAGTGCAGTTCCTAGCATATTGTCTTATCACTGTCCTAATGACAAAACATCAGCCTCACCTATAGTCTCACTTAAAAAAAAAAAAAGAAAAAAAACCCCAAGTCAGTCCACAGACCAGAACTCAGATTTATAATACATAGGACTATTATGAGATTTTCCTCTGAAACTGGAGTAACACTGTTTTTAGGCTTCTATGTTAACAGGTACACTAAACTCAACACCTGTTCAATATTAGAGAGGTTTCCCTTTTGATAACTGCCAGCTACTCAGAGCACATGTGTGTGCCTACAGGTGTGTGTGTGTGTGTGTACACATTCACGTGTGCACACAAAGAACCCTACAGTCTCTGCACTGCAGAGAGCCTTCTCCATCCTGGCTAGGCTGAGGACCAACCTCACAATCCTCCTGACTTGTTCTTTTCCCATCAGAGCTTGCCTAGAGTTGGACAGTCAGGGGGAGTTCTGCATCCTCTGATCTGCAGGCCTGCAGCTTGCTAGAGCTTTCAAGACTCCTGTGATCCTAACTCCATGGCAGAAAGCCTGTGACTCCACTACCAATCTAAGAACCTGTACCCTACCATTATTTTACCATGACCTTACCATTAATTAGTCCTCACTTCAAAACGGAAAAATTTTCAAACAGAAGATGTATTTGCAAATAAAGTTGCATCAATAAAAGCAATATTTCCTGAGTATATAAAAAATATATATAAAAAGTATAACTATATGAAAAATATTTTTAAAGCTGTGTTTTGAAATGGAAAGAGGTGTGTGAAGGTTACCTTTTCCTTGGTCTTTTTAATTTTGTTTTCTCTTTGCTTTTTCTTTTTTGTTTCTTTTTTTCTTCCTCTTCATTTAAATCTATGGGTAGAAAGGTAAAGTTTACAAAACACTTGTCTGAATTAAGATCAGCATTAAAAAAGTAGCTTTAACAGCAATGTCAAGTTACTACAAAATCCTTGCTAAAAGGCTTTCTTTTCCTTCCCCCAAATTCTGATCAGTATAGCAATATCAGAAATATATTGCAGTAGCAGCAAGACTTTTATACACAACTTACATTGCATTGACATTGATCTAGGCACTAAGAATGAAGGAAGGCCTGTAAAATGTAGTAAAAAGACCTTTTCCAATATGTTTGGATCAGATTCAAGCTTTCATATCTGTTCTTCTGTATTTCAACAGTTTTAATATTTAACATATTATTGTCCACATCTGAAGACTAGAAAAAGTAAGAAAAATAATATCCTGTTAGGCTTCCCTGAGTTACTTTCACACATCCCTATTTCATGCTTCACGAAGAGCAATGCCGTGAGACACATTTGATTTAATTGTCAATGTCTGCCTACAGAGACTGGCAGAAGAGCCACCCCTCCCTCATCTGGTTGTGTCTGCCTCCTGCCTTAATGCTCTGCAGTCTGGCTTAGTAACTTCACAATTCACTTAAAAACAATATTTTTATGACATAGATGAAATTTCTGATGTTAGATTTTTCTATACCAGTTCAAAAAGTACTTTTGAACTCTCCAAAATGCAAATCCACCACATAAATACACATTCAGCTACCAGGAAAATACTGGCTTTACAATTTATCCTTAAAAAAGAGAGCCAATTTTGAGTATTTCATCTTATTCCTATGACCCTTTCCATAAAGTCTGAATGCTGGCATAGTTATTCCTTTGCTAGCACAAATACAAATTGGTCTCTATGTTATGGAGTGGAACTTGAATAAATTTAGTATGAGATAAAAAAGCAAATTACCTTTGGAGCAATAAAAAAACATGAATCAGAATGGGTGAACAAACAGTATTTTTTTAAGAAAATTGTAGAAAATCTTGAGTAGATGAAAAAATGGCAAAATTCTGCCTGGAAAACTGACAGATACACATCTCCTTATATACATAGCAGCTATAATTTATGAAAAAACATATAACAGCAATATTAGAAGATCAAGTAAACAGTTGTTATTCCTGCAGATATCCATCTTCAATCAGCTTCGGACTGAAAAAACCCAACCTTTACATTCAAAAATACATTGTAAGTGGTAAGTATTTTTTCCAAAGAGACTTGTTCCAAGAATGTACCATTGCAGGACCAATCTGGCACTCTTGATAAACAGCCTATCTATTTCTTTTGAAGTGTACAGCTACTTAAAGGGTTCTATCTACCCCTTTTCCTTTCTAAATTGCATCTTCTATAGGAACTAAATGTCAGAGCATACGAGAGCAACAGAACAAAACATAATGAAAAACATAAGGGCAGAGAAGAAGAACGTTCATTCATTTAAAGCACACTGTGGTGGAACAAACTCCCCTTCTTACTTAGGTGAACAACCTCTTTGGAGTCAAAATTAAAATGAACTCAAGTATCTGATAAACAACTCATCTATTCTCACTCTGACAACGAGTTGATACTCAGACCTTCCAAATACGGAACAGTACTTCTCCAAATATGAATGACTGAATTCCAATTTACTAGCTGTTTCAGTCAAAATCCTACTTAGAAATTGGAGAGAAATTCAGGTGTCGTATTCCTCCTTAGTCAGAAGATGTTTAAACTACATGTCGTAATCAAAAGATTAACTCAGAAGATCCATGTCATTTTCTTCTATGCAGCCTCTCAGTAAAAGATCAATTGATGTCTTGTATTTTGGAGCCCCTTTTGAGATGTTCCAAACAAGTACATTAATAACTTCCTAGAGAAGGAATTAATCCTAGTACTAAAAGAGTGTAGGTGTATCAAATCCCTGAAGTCTGAACACATAAAGTAAAAGACCTATTTTTAAATGACAGGCTAAAAGAACTAAAAGTAGTTATGAAAAAGGATAAGAGGAGAGACCCTGCACGTCAGAGGACTATTATCCAAACCCCACAAAAACACCTTACTCTTTTTTTCACGCATGGCTTGTAATCTCTGTAGCTCCTCTTCCTCGCTGTCTTCACTGCTAGTGCTGCTAACATCTAAAACAATATCTCTTTGTGGATCGACTCGGAGGAAGTTTCGACATTCAAATGTCAGATGACCGGCTGAACAAAATAAATATACAGAAAGAAAATTACAATTTATAAAAAACCATCAAAACCTAAAGAGCATTGATTTTTGCATTATTCAGTTTTGAGAAGTGAAAGGAAAAAAGGTAGACTGTGATCTGTGAAACGGGCAGGAGAAAGCTCACTTTGAAAAAGTCTCCAAGAACTTTGATAGGTTGTGCACTGCTCTTCCATTTAATAGTGCTTTATGGCCTCTCTCCTATTCTGCTAATTTAAAGATTTGTTTCAACTTTAGTTTCTATTTTTTAATGGCCTTAGATACTTTCTTAAGAAATTACCTAAAAAACATAGTATGAAATATTTCAAGAACTACAGTAAGTGTTGCATTGCTTAGCTCCCTCTAGTGAAATTGTAGAATCCTATGTGCTTATGAGACATATCTTTAACAACCAGCACTTAAAACTGACTAAACTACTGCCTGATCAGTATTTTTAATTTTCTAAGTCACATCTTGATAATCATGACCAGCTAGAAACCTTGTCCTGAATATATTCATTGAAATAATGAAGTGAAATTTAAAAAAAAAAAAAGGAAGATACAGTTTGGGAGACGCAGTAAC
This sequence comes from Donacobius atricapilla, assembly GCA_013397315.1. Taxonomy (NCBI): domain Eukaryota; kingdom Metazoa; phylum Chordata; class Aves; order Passeriformes; family Mimidae; genus Donacobius; species Donacobius atricapilla. Next base: position 62,250 of record WBMY01005690.1, read on the forward strand.
TCGAGTAGTAATTGAAATATGCTCATGTTCTTAGTAAAGATGATATGAAACTACCTACACCTTGAAGACAGAGATTTTAGGAACATTTACATACACACAAAATAATTTTTTCTTAGCATAAAAATTTATACAGATTTAAATTTTTTTTTTCTGGTGAATTAGATTGGACTGAAATGCCTGCCTCTTTGCAGGAAGATTCAGAAGAAGCACAAGTGCTCGTCTCAGTATATATCAAAGAAGGTGCTTTCAATTCTAATTTTCTCAAGTAATTGCATTGAAATCAAGTATGTATGAATATAATAACATAAATTATTTTTCTGAGGAACTCAAAGAGCATTGATAAGTGTGAGAAACCACAGAATGAACAGGAACTAAATAAAAGAAAAATAATATGGTAATTTAAATTGACAAATATTTGGGCAAGAAGGGAGAATATTTCTTTCCTTTTTTTCCCCTCTCCTCAAAAGGCAGTTCTAACCAACATCATAAACTGAAGAAAACACTGTAACTTCAAACTGCTTATTAAAGACTTACGGTAGCCACACTTCTTGCATCCAGCTCTAATATTATCCTTATTTCCACCTGAAAGAGAAAATTTCACCCATCAGGTGTTGTTTAAGAGAACCTTCAAGTTTCTTTCAAATGTGGCTTGATAATGTCAGTACACAGACAGAAGTGATCGCCCCTCATAAGTATTAAGTACACTAAGATCTCTTTAAAAGATCTTCATTTCTAAGGCGGCTTTTCTATGCATAAATCTATCAGAACACATTAGGCTAGTTTAAACTGCTAGAGATAATTTAGTCTTACATAATTTACTGCCAAATCCTAATTTAATTTATTGTAACCTTTTCACTTGCTTAGTTACAATATGAACACAGTAATAGACATCTAACATTCCAGTGATCTGCAGCACATTATATAAACTCTAGCAGTGCAAGGATGTTGACAGGCATTTAGTGGAAACTCTGAAATGATTTATATTTTAATTACAAAAACTGACTTTACAAGGCAATTAAAAACACCAAACCGAACAAAAAAACCACTCCTGAAAAGAAAGGAAATAAAAAAGTCAACAATTTGTTAAATTATTCTGAATCCAGACAACATAACACCAAATACAACGAATGCAAGAAAGCAAATGTGCAAGAAAGTGAAGACAGTAACAGAAAAGTCTGGATTCTAAGCAGGAAGAAGGATCTGAATAATGCAAATTTTAGGTATTGAAAGTGTGTGATTCTCCCACATGAGACAACAGTTAAGTTCAACAGACACCGTAGGACCTACCTCAGGAGAAGCACCAGGGATTTGCCCCACCCCCCAACAGATCAGTTTTAATTTTAATCATTTAAGCCACTGGTAATGAAAGACACAACTGAATTCCCAAAATCAAAGTATGCCATTTTATCTCCCAACTGAACAGAGCAGAAAAACCCCAGCAACTTAAGCAGTCATATACTACCAGAAATGGAGAACATTGGCCCCATTAATCTAAACTATGATTTATTGAAACAAGCACTGTCTTTGGAAAATTCTACTCAAAATAAGAGAACCCTTCAAAACACAAGTTGAAACAACTACCTTGGAAACTTGGACAACACAGGTATATGCCTCAAAGAGTATTGGAAAGCCAAGCAACAAAGATCCATGCATTCTGTTATAACAGGTGATTTTCTGCAGATCCCAAAACCTTAGTATTACATATCCCCTTCAATGTCAGCAGTGTTCGGGTACCTATTTTGTGACTATCTTTAGAAGGACACCCATGAGAGATAAAGAGGTAAGGAACATAGAATAAACTGTCACAAAATAAAAATCAAAAGCATACCTGTATCTTGCAATGTCACATCAGAGAAACACTCAAACCAGCATTTGCATGTACACTACTCCTTGGGACTACAAAACAAGACCACCTATGCCACCTACTTTGTCTCAACATTCTGAAACACAGAGTTAACCTCAGCCCCACTGCATAGCTGAGCCATAGGTAAATAAAGATTTGGCATTCCAGCCAAGGGAGGTCAGTACAGGCATATGCACACCAAAGAAATCTCCTGTGTAAGTCAGGATCTCCAAAAAGGACACCCAGCAGATGACAAGAATGTAAATATTGTCATCAAATAGTCCCACTAAATTCCTAGGATTGAAATGTTATTAATGTTTTTGGCTTTAAATAATTGTCAGAGGCAGGGGTTAGACTACACAAAGTTTTAGATTACTAAAAGCAACCGAATTGCAAGAAGTTTCCTTTCTCACTCCTTCTTCCCATATCTTAGTTCTCAAGACAATTAATAAGTGGCAAGAACTAAGGACTTCATTCATTCAGTGGAGCATAAGATTGAAAAGAAAAGCTTTGGAAACCTTTGAAGGCAAACGTTCAGGGGCTTCTTCAAAAGCCCCTACTAGAATGGGAACAAGCTCATGAAGGCCTTCTGTTCATCAGAGAAGCAGCTCCCCAAAGCTGAGGCCTGTTCAGCGGCTATCGAACCAAACACGCCCCGTTTTTCAGGACAAGAAAACGCTACATGCAACGGCGATCGTCTTCGGCCAGCGCAGACCTGAGCAACCTGCAAACCGCGCAGGTGTTTCTGCCTGCCGTCTCACAGGAACAATCTACTGGGCCACAGGCGTTAATCCAGAACGACAGTGGAGAAATGCCAAGTCTGACAAGCACCGCTCTTCAGCTCTAACCCCAGAAAAGGAGGCCACGGGAACGCAGCGCCGGCTCACCCTGAAGCTCGGGAAGAGGTCCCGCAGCCCCGAGAGGACGCGCCCGCAGCGTCCCCAGCTCCATCTCCATCTCCCTGCCGCTAGCCCCGGCAGCACGGACGGGAGCGGCGCGGGTCGCCCCACGCACGCTTCCCAGTGCCGCGCACGGCCGCGCGCCCTCGCCGCGCAATTTTCCCAACTGTCCTCCGCCCCGCCGCTCGTTNCAGGCAGACGTACACAAACTTGAGTGGTGGTGATGGTGGTGGTGGTGGTGATAATTGGGGCTAGCGAGGTCGTTGATACTGTGGTGGAATGATTTGGTTGAAGTTCCTTCATTGGCGCTGCCGGAGTCAAAGCACGAGGCGTGATGTCTGGAGGCATAACGCAGAGCAGTCCTCAGAGCGTTTAATTTAATTTCCTCTATGCCCGATTATATCTTACGTCCTTAATTTTGTTATGATCTCTCACTGAATGTAATGAGGTTCTTTCTCAGAGCTATACCTTTGGATATTTTGGGGGGCTTTTTTCCCCCTCCACGTTGTTTCGTTGTAGAAATAATGAAGGGCATCTAAGTTTCTATAAAGTATCAGCCATGTTATGTTATGTTACGTTATGTCAGGTATATTATACGTGTTTGTTATACATATTGATTCAGAGCTGTATCTCAAGTTTTGGAAATGTTAGTTAGAACTAACTGTAGCTACCCTACACACTTAAATGTATACCACTCTTACCAAATTCAGATTTTTTTTTTTTAGGCAGTTAATGCTTTGATCAGTGACTACATTACAGTAAAACTGAGGCTGCACTTATCTGTATGTTTATAGGTTTTGCTGAGAACTACAGCAGGCGAAATAGATATAGAATTATGGTCAAAAGAAGCACCAAAAGCATGCAGAAATTTCATCCAGCTGTGTATGGAAGGTAATGACTGAATGAGATGGGAGTGGTTGAAATTAATTCATATATGATCTTTGTGCTATTTCTGTAAAATAGAGGTTGTGATTATGTTTTGACTTAGAATGTCATAAGTTTATTTCTGTTTAGAAATTATTAATTAACCCTCAGACAATGTTTATCAAGGTTACCAATGAAGCTGGTGGAGAAAAAAAAAGTAAAAATTTTGCATGGGTTTCTCAAATTAGGCAGATGATGTATTGAAACATTGTCTTTTAGAGTCTTGAGAAGGCTTACTTTCAGCAAATGTCTACGAAATATAACAACTTCAGTGTGTGTGTGAAATGACAGTGACGCAAATTGGACGTGCTACAAAATTCCCATTTCTACATCACAATCTACGCTGCCATTTTTTTTTTTTCCCCATGAG
>WBMY01005690.1:67184-89703 GCA_013397315.1 Donacobius atricapilla
GCAACATCTACATCCAGGAGCCGCCCACCAACGGGAAGGTGGGGCTGCCAGAGTGAAATCCTGGAGAAGTTGTATATATTGTAGGGTGATGGGGGGACAGGCAGACGTACACAAACTTGAGTGGTGGTGATGGTGGTGGTGGTGGTGATAATTGGGGCTAGCGAGGTCGTTGATACTGTGGTGGAATGATTTGGTTGAAGTTCCTTCATTGGCGCTGCCGGAGTCAAAGCACGAGGCGTGATGTCTGGAGGCATAACGCAGAGCAGTCCTCAGAGCGTTTAATTTAATTTCCTCTATGCCCGATTATATCTTACGTCCTTAATTTTGTTATGATCTCTCACTGAATGTAATGAGGTTCTTTCTCAGAGCTATACCTTTGGATATTTTGGGGGGCTTNTATGTTGGGGGCCTTGTTTCCCCCTCCACGTTGTTTCGTTGTAGAAATAATGAAGGGCATCTAAGTTTCTATAAAGTATCAGCCATGTTATGTTATGTTACGTTATGTCAGGTATATTATACGTGTTTGTTATACATATTGATTCAGAGCTGTATCTCAAGTTTTGGAAATGTTAGTTAGAACTAACTGTAGCTACCCTACACACTTAAATGTATACCACTCTTACCAAATTCAGATTTTTTTTTTTTAGGCAGTTAATGCTTTGATCAGTGACTACATTACAGTAAAACTGAGGCTGCACTTATCTGTATGTTTATAGGTTTTGCTGAGAACTACAGCAGGCGAAATAGATATAGAATTATGGTCAAAAGAAGCACCAAAAGCATGCAGAAATTTCATCCAGCTGTGTATGGAAGGTAATGACTGAATGAGATGGGAGTGGTTGAAATTAATTCATATATGATCTTTGTGCTATTTCTGTAAAATAGAGGTTGTGATTATGTTTTGACTTAGAATGTCATAAGTTTATTTCTGTTTAGAAATTATTAATTAACCCTCAGACAATGTTTATCAAGGTTACCAATGAAGCTGGTGGAGAAAAAAAAAGTAAAAATTTTGCATGGGTTTCTCAAATTAGGCAGATGATGTATTGAAACATTGTCTTTTAGAGTCTTGAGAAGGCTTACTTTCAGCAAATGTCTACGAAATATAACAACTTCAGTGTGTGTGTGAAATGACAGTGACGCAAATTGGACGTGCTACAAAATTCCCATTTCTACATCACAATCTACGCTGCCATTTTTTTTTTTTCCCCATGAGTGCTCCTAATGTTTCATTTGCTGTATTTTTTTGTTGATGGAAGCTCTGTAAAACCTTCCACTGAAATAGTGGGTACCAGAATGAGAAGCTCCCTACTGAGAAGACTAACAAAAATCTGTGAAAGCAGTGATGCCTTTACATGTTTTCTAACTGGTTTTCTTCTCCTATTTAANAAAAGGAGACAGCTTAGGGAGCAAAATGTACCACATATTTCATTCTGCAAAAATTATTGATTTGAGTACAGTACAGGTGATGAAAGGTGTTCTATGCTGGTGAGTGAAAGTGCGAATCATCTGTATATGGATATTGCTAATGTTGTATGTGAGATCTCATTCAGGATAAAGCACAGTATTTCTAGTTCTCCTTTTAAATTGGTGTATTTTATAGTGTCATTCCAGTAATAAAACTTAAAAGCTGAAAAGACTGTAGTTCATCAAGGTCATCTTGTCAGTGATGGGCAGGATTTTTTGCAAAAGAAACATGTGACACTGTAGGGTGTGATTTCATAAGACTCTAGAGAACAGAAGGGAGCCAAATAGAAACCAATAGCAGAGTGTAGTTGCAGTATTAGCTTTCTGGAACTTCAGCCTCTGGACATCACTGCATGATCTATATGAAAGTTTGGGTTTGCAGCCATTTACATGTATTTAATATCTTCTTTTTTTTTTTTTTAGAGTATTACAATAACACAATATTTCACAGAGTAGTGCCTGGCTTTATTGTGCAAGGGGGTGACCCAACTGGTACTGGATCAGGAGGAGAGTCAGTGTATGGAGCTCCCTTCAAGGTCTGTATCTATATCTCAATTTGTTTATTATTCTCTATCCATTGTTCTTCCTACCAGGTTCTGCAAAATCAAATCTTACATGAAATACATACCTGTGCAGTATTTGCCTCTTCATGTGCTGCTTCAGTAAGTTTGAATATGGCCTTCTAAACTGAGAGCTCTCAGATATAGCTGCTCGGGTATAATGATAAACCTGGGGGCTCACATCCTGAATGAAGCTACACACAGGCTCAGCAGCTGTCCTCTGTTCTGCCTNATATATAAACATTTATAGATTTGTTGAGAGTTCTTTTAGCCTTCATCTGTTAAACAAAATAGCAGTCTAGGCTTTGTGCCTGCAGCACAGATCCAGTTTGTTTTGTGTTCTTTTACCTAAATGAGACTTTTTGCAATGGTAAAGGTATTTCTTAGCCCATTATAAAGGTTCATGTATGCTCAGCAGGCTTTATTTCCTTTCTGATTTTTTTAACTGCTGTGTAGCATCTTGTGCTTTGTACAATACATTTAAGTATTTATCATTAATATCCCAGCATATAAACATACATGACTGTGTCTAGTTGTGCTGCAACATTTGTATACCCTACTTCCTCTTGCAGCATGCTGCAGATTTTTTTGTATTATTATTATTANGCAGCCATTTACATGTATTTAATATCTTCTTTTTTTTTTTTTTAGAGAGTATTACAATAACACAATATTTCACAGAGTAGTGCCTGGCTTTATTGTGCAAGGGGGTGACCCAACTGGTACTGGATCAGGAGGAGAGTCAGTGTATGGAGCTCCCTTCAAGGTCTGTATCTATATCTCAATTTGTTTATTATTCTCTATCCATTGTTCTTCCTACCAGGTTCTGCAAAATCAAATCTTACATGAAATACATACCTGTGCAGTATTTGCCTCTTCATGTGCTGCTTCAGTAAGTTTGAATATGGCCTTCTAAACTGAGAGCTCTCAGATATAGCTGCTCGGGTATAATGATAAACCTGGGGGCTCACATCCTGAATGAAGCTACACACAGGCTCAGCAGCTGTCCTCTGTTCTGCCTGCTTTATTTCAGGTGGGACAGGCACCTTTAATTTGTGACTGAAGTTGCAAAGCCTCTTTCTGGGCCTTCCATCTTCTTGCTGCTAGACTTTTACATCTAGCACGAACCTGACGTTTGTGGGAGGGAATGATACCTGAGCAGAGAACACAACAAAAATTACCAGTAATGTAGTGGCATTGCTGCTTCTAAGTAGTGGTATCTCAGTATTGCAGTGTTTAGCGTCATGGTATTACAGTGGTATTCATCACTTTCTCCTTGCTTTGAAAGGAGTCCTGTTATGTCTTCCTATATCCACGATGTGTTCTTCCTATGGATTTTTGCATAACTCTGCTATTACAAGCTGTTAATGTGCTTTCATTAACTTTACATGAATTAGGATTTAAATGATTTTTTCACATAAATACAGTGATTGTCAAGAATAGTATTTTTGCCAGAAGCATTTGAAAAGCAGTTACTTTTTAAAATGTTTTTTCTTATATATTGCGGGGGATAACAAATGCAAATAAAAATAATATTTGATTTTTAGGCAATGACTGGAAAAAGATAAAATTAACGGGACAGAACTTAGAATTTTTTTAGTTAGTAATGTGGCTTTCTGTTATTGATATTTCAGTTTCTAATTTTTTGTTTGGCATTTGTTCGTTGTGTGTTTATGGTTTCTTTTGAAGATCGTTCATTTGTTTGCGTCATTACAGGCACTAGGGATTAGAAATACTGACTTAAAATTTTTTTTATGTTCAGAGTAGGAGCTTTTAAGTATAATTCTGGCATTGAGTTTCAAAATACTTGGAGTTTATTACTGTCTGAATCCAAAAGAAAATTAGCAGCTTTTTTTGCGGTGTGTGCATGTTGATGTAAGTAATATCCCTCCTATCATGCTTCAGCTAAAGGAGTCAAAATGGTTTTATACTGAAGTTGTTCTCTTTTCTGTCCTGCTTTTACCAGGATGAGTTCCACTCACGATTGCGGTTTAATCGAAGAGGACTTGTTGCTATGGCAAATGCTGGGCCCCATGATAACGGGAGTCAATTTTTCTTTACCTTGGGTCGTGCAGATGAGCTTAACAACAAGCACACAATCTTTGGAAAGGTCTGTCTGTTACATGAGTTGGAGTCCCAGTTTAAGTCTGACAGAAGCTGCTAGAAGTTTCTAGAATTGTTTGCTGTTATGTGCATTTGAAATTTATTTCAGTGCTTTCTAGGCTCTCTCCGTTCTTTTTGTTTCTTATATCTGGTAGAAATGGTTCAGTGGGTTGTTCCTGTTATTATCTTTTTGCTGTTGTTAGTCTTCTGAATTGTATTTACACGTTGTGCTGTCTTTAAATAATTTTACTAGTACTATTATGGCTCTGTTATTAGTCAGTTCATCTAATACTAATAACATGTTAGAAAATTCTGTTTAGAATACATTCAATCCTAATTACCGAAGAAGGATCAGGAAGATGAAAAACATGAGATGAATTTACCACTCTCATGATTTACTTAAAAGGAAATAAAGCAAATATTTTTCTTATTTCCATTTTTTTTGTTTACCTGTTCCATAGCTCACACTAAGACTTTAACATCTTCCTCTGATACATTCTCAAAACTACCTGTATTCCTTCAACTTTTGCCATTAAATTTAAAAACCCAAACTTCTGTACATTGTACTTGCTGTCTTTTAGAAGTCTTACGTGCTTACAATATGTTCTATATCACTTGCACTTTCAAAGTTTTTTACATAATAATTGCCTTGTATTTTGCAGAATAAATAACACAAATTACATTCAAGAACCTTCAAACCTTTCTTTGTAAATTTGCCAGGTTACAGGGGATACAATATATAACATGTTGCGCCTGGCTGAAGTAGAAGTTGACAAGGAAGAGAGACCTCTCAGTCCGCACAAAATAAGAAGTAGCGAGGTGAGTATGTTCTGTTTTGAAATGTGACGTTTAAAAATTCCTTTTTGCATAGTGTTCAGAAAATTTGGCTTGTCCTTTTGTGTATTGTTTTAAAATACTGAATTGCTTAATTACAAAATATTTACTAAAGATGTGTCTAAAATACTGTGTTTTTTAACAGGTTTTGTTTAATCCTTTTGATGACATTGTCCCAAGACCAAACAGAAAACTGAAGAAGGACAAACCAGAAGAAGAAACTAATAAAAAGTCCAAAGTAAAAGGGACAAAGTAAATATATGCAATATAAATGGTGGTTAATTTTCTTTCACCTTTAATTTGTTGTGTGGCAGTTTTTTATTTCCATTTCTGCCTTTGAAGCACTTCCTTGTTTCCGGGGAAGATCATGCAAATCTAGTTCCTCTGACTGAAATGTTACTGTGCATCTGCTGAGCTGTAACTGTTTCGTGCGTAGTGATAATTTGTTGAAAATAGTAAAAGCTAGTTTATCTTTCCCCTATGCCACAATGTGCAGTCATCTGTCTGAGATGACACTGCAGTTAAAACCTGCTGTAGGAGTAACTAGGTCTCGCCTCTGTTGTCTGGGATTTTTTGAAGTTATTTTATCAGATACCATTTCTCCCTCACTGAAGTATTTAGCAAGAGGCCAGCATTTTGACGTGGGAAATTTTAGTTTCTGTGAATGAATATTCATAGTCAGAAACATGCAGTGAAAAGTAATAGGAACGCGAAAGTCTGTGAGTTCTGCTGCATAAAAATAGAACATGTTGCAACTGACTGGTTCCAACAGTGAACAATTAAGTCTTGAAAAATAAATTATAGATCATAATGTCTTTTAATTGCATTCTGTGAATGTGTACACATTTGATACCTTTCTGAGCTTTCATATCTTGGTCTTGTGTCTTGAATGCCTCTCTGTAGAGAAAAAAAATGCAAGAGTTGTCAGCATTCAAGAATCCAAGAAAGTTAGTCAGGAAAGGATTTCTTAAATTGTGTCTTAACTGATGCTTTGCTATCCTTGTTTTATCACAGGATCATAATACAACATACTTTTCTAAATATTTATGATATTTTGCAAAGCAAAATGTGGTAGTTGTTTGGAATTAGTACATTTAACAGTACAAAAATTTTTTAAAAAATCATGTACAACGTGAATGTAATATATTTAAAGTTAATGAAATGTTACTAAGACAGTATTTAAAATATTGCTAGAGATTTTCTTTTTTCTCTTAAAGAAACTTTAACCTGCTTTCCTTTGGAGAAGAAGCCGAAGAAGAAGAGGAAGAAGTCAGTAGAGTTAGTCAGGTATTTTACCAAATTATCCTTATTTTTCTTTTCAACCTAATTACTTTTTCAGCATATTTGTGGAAAACTTTTAAAGTTTTTAGTTGCCTTCTAATGTTTGCATTTCAAACAATAATACTAGCAGTTGCTTCAGCTTTTAGGATTCTGCTGTTACAGCATTTTGCAAATACAGAAGTTTTTAGCTTTCTTGATTTTTAAGGTGCCTTCAGTTACTACATGGAATTTTTACATTTCCATGAACAAGAACTTTCATAGTATAAATCCATATCTGCTGTTTATAAGTCATGGAAGCAATAGATACTTTATTCTTTTTGAAGTCCTTTATTTATGAGTGCGATTATATAGTAAAATACTTGAATTCTGAAGGTCATCTTACATATTTCCAGTGCATACATAGCTCCTTTTTCATACACAGATCCATGCCACTGTGAGCAAAATTAAGTGTAGTTATTGTGGAGAAAGTAGTCCATTATCATAATTTAATAGTGCACTACAGTGAAATGTTCACATTCATAGAACCAGGATTGCACAATTAATCTTTGAATGTAGCATTTCCTTCCCTGACTTGGCACTCAAATAAAAGGTTAGTTTAAAAATGTCTTAAATAAATCGCTGATTTAATTTCTACTGCTGAAAGCTGTTTCACTAGATTCCTAGGCTTTCTGCAGTACCGTGCTGCTTCTGTTAGTGATCAGACTACATGGTCCTGCATCCTGTACCACATAAGTGAAAAAATAGTTGTTAGTCCTCAGAAGTGAGCTAAAATACAAAAGGAAAACAGTAAATAATGATGGACAATATTATAGTGAGATGATAGCAGTCAGAATGACACTAGAGATTTATTACAACAGCACCTTTAACGATTTTTCTTTCTTTTTTTCAACCTACCAGTCAGACAGACTTTACCTGTTTACCTTAATATGCTCATCTGCTGTTTTGCTCTTGCTGTATATCTGGCTTGTAATACTGCATTTAACTCAGTTGCTTGGACTGTCTTTCTTTTCATGCCAAATACTTGTTTTCAGTTTAAAATAATCTAAACAGAATGCCTCATTCATGATAAGCCTAGTTTCAGTGTTTTCATGCTCTCTTTCAACTCAGCCTCAAATCTCATCTGCCTATTCATCCTAACTAAATTCTGGACTGGCTGTAGCTAGATAACCACACCAACTCTTTGTGAAGAATTTATCTTCATTCTTTCTAACAAAGTAAAACCTTCTTTTTGAAACCTCATTGTTTGTTCATAAGAGGTCTAAATCAGTGACTTTATAGTTCTGGACATTATTTTAATCTGATTCAGCTGAAGTACATGAATATCAGCACTAATTTGCATTCTCTGTTTTTGATAAGAAAAATGGAAGGTCAGAGTTACTACTGAGATCCTTTGGCACCTACCAACTTAGTTTTTTTGGTTGCTAGATACAATAAGTCTTGCTTGTTAAAGAAGGGCAGAGAATCTCTGGGTAAAACACCTCAAGGCCATGAAGGCTATTAGTGCAGTCAGGGGTCTGGCTGTAGGGCCCCCACTGGTTGTTGATCAGTGTTTGAACTGTAGCTTTCAGTGTGCAAACTGCTTGTTATTTGTACTTCTTTGGAGCACTTTGTGATACACAGCCCCACTACCACTCCAAACACACCACTCCTTCCTTAATGAAGGAATTTTCATATTGCTGGATGTGTCAGTCTTTGTTTTCTACATAATAAAAAATTGTGGTTGCATTTAAAGGAGTAAGATTTTGTCCATATGTCTACTGTCTTTCCAAAAGCATTAGGCAATGTGTCTGCAGTGGAGACAGTCAGTCACAATACAGACTGTTCCCATAGCAGAGATTTTCAGTCTGATTTTTCTCTGAAAATTAAGTATACTTTTTTTTCAGATTAGCATGTAGAATGCTTTCTAACTGCAGTCTTTCTGCCTGAAGACCTTATGTGTTGTTAGATTTGACTCCTTGTGTCAGTAGATGATTCCTGAATGATGTATTCGAGACTGATGTATTGCAGTTTGTCAGTTTCTTTTTTTTTCCTAGGGATCTAATTAGTGTTCTTCCAATTAATAATTACTTTTTCGTACATGGTGGTTCTTTCAGTTGTCATGTGTCATTATTGGAAAGTCAGGTTCTTACCTCCTCATTCACTCAAGAGTATATGTGCTAGACCTACCGTCTTTATGATGTGTAGTGATTGTACATGACTGAACAGTATCTTTTTTTTCCCTCTCTCTCTTTCCTTTAAAACTAAGTGCAAAAATAAATTTGTGGAGTCAGCTTGATGTTTCTCTTCCTGGAACACTTTCTCTGTCCTTCTGTTCTTAAAAGTGTGTATGCTTACTGGATAGGCTAAAGCTAAAAAGAAACAAGTTATGTTTTTCTTACCATAATACTTTTTCACTGTCTAGCCTCTTGAACACTGAAATGAATAATAACTTTTTTCTTTTTCTTTTAACAGATCATGAAGGGGAAAAGTAAAAGTAGTCATGATCTCCTGAAGGATGATCCACATCTAAGCTCAGTTCCTGCTGTCAAAAGGTTAATATGTGATTTCCAACTTCTAGAACAGATCTACTTTCAGTATGTTATACCCAATTATCAGCATATATACTCATTTAAGAAATGTTAATTCATGTTACTCTTTAAAAATTTATGAGTGCCAGTGCTAGATCAGACCAAATATTTCTCTAACCCACTAAACCATCACCATCACTGGCCATCAGTGGATGCCCTGTAAAGAATAAAAGCAGCGCAAATGTAAACTTTATGTGAGTAGTCTCCCAGCCTCCATCAGCTTTCACCTCAGAGGGCTGTCAGAGTTCCATGAGGTTTGTCTATTTAATAATCTTTAATAGAGCACTGCTCAAAGTGTGTGCTAAGTCTCTTGTAATATTATTTTTATTCATACCCACCTTCCTATGGGAAGAAGTATCTTCCTTTTTTGTTCTGAACCTGGATGCTACTAGTGGCATTCCATAAATTCTGACTCTCATTCTGGAAGAGACAGTGAGCGGACAGTCCCCTTTCTACCTCTCTTTACCACAATCCTTTCTTAGATGATCTCTTTCACAGCCTAAACTTTTAAAGTTACTTAACTTTTCTTCATGATGATGTTCTTGGCTGTGATTATTCTAGAGGGCTGCTTTTCCCAACCCTCTAACCCTGCTTATGCTTGAAAATATCTTTTTTTTTCCCAAATCTAAAGAACACACAATAAATTAAGTTAATGACAAATCTGTATGATTGAATAAAGTTGGTTTTCTTCTCTGTTTCTTTTTAGTATTTTATAAATTCTGATTTTAACCACAATTGAGTTTTAAGGTGAGAAAATTCCATGAAAATATGTTAACTCCAAGAATTTGCTTATCCTAGACTAGTTGGTTTGGAAGGAACCATTAATATTTATCGCATCCAACTCCTCTGCAATGAGCAGGAGCATCTTCATCTAGATGAGGTTGTGCAGAGTTCCATTCAACCTGGCCTTGAATGTTTCCAAGGGTAGAGCATTTACCACCTCTCTAGGCAACCTGCTCCAGTGTCTCACCACCCCCATCATAAAAAACATCTTCCTTATGTCTAGTCTGAATTTACCCTCTTCTGGTTTAAACCCATTACCCCTTCTTCTTTTACAATGGGGCCTGCTAAAGTCTGTCCTCGTCTTATAGACCCACTTTAGGTACATGCATTAAGGTGTCCCTGGAGTCTTCTCCAGGTTGAACAACTGTGCCTTTCCCCATTGGAGAGGTGATCATCTTCATGGCTCTTCTCCACAGACAGGTTTCTGTCTTCCTGTGCTGTGACCCCAGAGCTGGTGCAGCCCTGCAGGTGGGGTCTCAGCAGAGCAGAACAGAGGGCAGAATCCCCTCCCTGGCCCTGCTACCCACACTGCTCTGGATGCAGCCCAGGACATGTTTGGCTCTCTGGGCTGTGAGTGTACATCGTCAGCTTTTCATCCACCAGCACCCTCAGGTCCTCCTTGCTGGGCTGCTCTCAGTCCATTCATCCCCTCATCTGTATTGGTATCAGCAATTGCACTGACCCAGCTGCATTACTTTATTAAATTATTGTCATTGATTGTAACATTGATTGCAACACATCTAGAGGGTCTTCAGTGATACCGATTGCTTAGAGCAAACTTCAAAGCCTTGACGTCTGAGACTTAATATTCCTTGGTTTTTCTCTGATGTAACTTCTTTTTTTTAAATGTGGCCTAAAAATGGTCAAGTGTCTTTATTATTAGTTTGTGATAATTAATAGTGGGTATGTTAGCCTTAGTATATTCAAATAGATTTCTTTTTTAATTCACTAAAGTGAATTAGTAGCCGTATAACAAATTAAAATTTTGATGTTAAGCTTAAGGATCAGTAAAATGCATCTTCCAAAACATAAACTAGTTGCAATGAAATCTCACTAATTGTTTGATAAATGAGCTCAAAAACATCTCAACTAAGTTTTGGTGGTTTTAACTGTGTGCATTAGTGTTTTGCTTGAATAGCTCAAGATATGGTTAGGATTTCTCCATAGTATGAAAGCCCTTGTTTTTAAGCATTTCTAATTAGAAAATATTGTGGTAGTCAAATGATAGAAAATAATATTGATACCTTTAAGATAAATGCGAGGATGATGTATAGTAGGAAGTTTACTAAAATTTTAGGTGGCTAACAATTTTTTTTTATTTAAGAAATCTTGGGTTTTAAATATTATTTTGAATCTCCTCTAGCATTTCAAAGTAGTTACTCCTTTTTTTTCTTCTTTTAGTGAAGTGACAAATGAAGAAAAGGATTTGAGTGAGGCAAGTATTATTTTTTTACGAATAATTTTTCATTTTTTATTATGTGAAGATTAGATTTTCCTTGGGGAGTAAATTTTACTTTAGAGATATTTAAGAACTAGTTTAAGTCAGATTTCTGGCAAAAGTGTTAAGGCTCTCTAAGCTCTAAGGTTTGGCTATTCACAGCAGGGTAGAATTAGCGTACTGTCTGCTACCTTTTAGAGTAGCTGTTTGTATTGTATTTCAGTCAGTAGATTAGTTATATAGGAGTATAGTATATGGGTTGTGTACGACAAGGTGACAAACCACCAGGTAAAAACCCTGAAAATACTTCTAAAAAATAGTTAAAATCAAGTTTGTCATGAATAATTATATAATTACAATGTTTGGGGTAAGTCTGCATGTGAGTTAGAGTCCTGTTTGAAAGATTTCTTCAAGAGAACAAAAACTCAGTGAATTATTAAATCGTTGCAGTGAAATTGCATTGATCAAAACTGTCGCCTGTGAAAGACATGAAATTTGAATAGTCAAGCAGTAACATTTAACTAAACATGGAGGCAATTTCAGTACAAGAAAATTGTCATACATGGTGCAGGTAAGCATTAGCTTGTTAGCTGAAGTATGTCTCCAACCATCGATCATGGGAGTACCCCTTTGAATTGCTGTTGAGATAAGGATGTAATAGATGACTAGGACTGTAATCTCCCATTCACCTAATTGAATCCTGGAAAGTATTGTTTTTTATATCTGTCCATCATGCACAGGTATTAACTGCACTGTGTGTTGATACAGTGGAAGTGAAGGAAGAACACAGTCTATACCATTCGTATGCCAAAAAAAAAGCATCTGCTTACATCCTGTCCCTTTTTCACAAGGCATATTATGAATTCAGGCTTTTTCACTCTTCTCCTTTATAATTCCTGCTGTGCAGGAGCATTTTAGTGTTAGAAGGGTTTGGAGAATGCTGTTAAATTAATAATTCTTCAGATATTCAAATATCCCCTTCTTAAGCAAGCTGCATTTGAGGAGTATAGAACATGTATTTATTAGGTTGAAGAATAAAAATTAATCTCATTAAGCCAATGCTGGAAATGTGAAGGCTTTTTCTCTTTTATTCCCAGAGAGTCGTTCTCTTTAGATTTCATTACATTTAAGATCTTAGCTAAGATCTAGCACTTCAGGCAGTTACCTGGGTCTTGCAAAGTAGTACTAGTATTTGGTCATCTCTCTTGGAGTTATTTTAGTTAATACATCACAGGATCACTTCCGCATTTACACAGCTGCAACATGTTAGTAGTTTTATAGCCAAACCTAGGAGCAAATGATTCTTCCAGATCGCTCTACTTCCCCTGGCCTCCAAGCCCATACTATGTAAGAGAAACTCTTGTTAATATTCCCTAAGCACCTGGCCTTGCTGTTCATGTTATTAAATACCATCCCATTTCTCTTACTGAAGTCCTCAAATTCGTACATTTAATTATTTGAGAGAGCCTTTGTATTAGCCATAACTCCTAGATATTTGTTAAGATTCTTTTTGTGCCCAAGTTGTTAACGAAAATGTTATATGAAATGTATTAACAAACTTTTTTTCCCACCAGTGATGTTTGTTTTCTGCACAATTTCTTTTCCTCTCCCTATTTGTGAGTCAGTTGCCTAACAGGAAGTTTCACACAGTACTACGTATAGATAAAATTAGTTATCCACCCCTCAGTTCAATGATCTTCCTAAATGGGAAAATCATATTGCATACAGTAGCCACTAGTCGTTCTGTCACAATATGTCTAATTAGGTTTTTATTTCCATATTAAAGAGAAGAATAGGGCCACTCCTCTCAGCTAATAACAGCAGCAAGAAGTCGTGTAGCTTTCAGGCAGGCAGTTTTGCATTTCTGTCTCACATGGGGGGAACAGCCACTTCCCTTCTGAGGTGCCATGCAGTTCGGTCTGGGTTGTTGAATCTGTTGTTAAATCTATTTGTTTGAGATCAGATGGACTTAATGAGAGAGGAACTGAAGGAGGAGACTGGGCTGAAGAAAAGCGTAGACCAGCAGGAGGGAAAAGCAGTTGAGGAGGAAGTGTATGTCCTGTTTTCTCTGTGGTTGTCTAGAAGAATAATAGTGAAATACTGTGCAAACTGAGGCTAATCGATGGCTTGGGACCTGGGAGATTCAGCCAAGTGGGACAAGTTGAAACATTTTGTCCCTCCAGTTTTAACCCCCATCCTGTTACTCAGTTATCTGTAATTTTTAACTAGCTTATTACTTAGCAATTGCTTGTTGTCTAGAGTTGTTCATTTTTATTCCAGAAGTTCTCCTGTCCAATTAGTTGTGTTTCAGTGAAATGCTCTTACCTAAACCCTAGTCAAGTCTCCACCAGGAGTCTATCTTTATCATTGACTGTTAAAGACTCCTAACACAGTCCTGTCATGGTTTTTTTTTGGACCTCCCCCTGTTATTGAGGTCTGTAGTCACCCATCTCTCTGACAGTTTATCATGTAAGGAAATCTTTTGGAAAGTTTCATTATCTCCTCTGTCAAACAATACTTTTCTGGTAAATGAAGGGAAGTGCTGATCTTGTTCCAGTTTTCTCTTCCCCTACTGAAAAAGAACAGACAAAACTCCCCCAACAGCCTTTCAGTCTTTTAATTGGCAAAATATTCAGCTGTTGTACTGTGTTGAATATTCAGAGATTTTTTTCTTATTTCTGACTGGTCTGGTCTTGAATCTGAGCATAGTAGTCTAAAGATTCCTAAACAGTGACTCCACTACCACTTCTGAATCCAGCTCTTGATTTTTCTCTTCTATTCCCAAATTTTGCATGTTGCTTATTTTACTTCTTTAGTCTCTCCTCTTCCATGTTTATGGACATGGTCTTCATGCTACTCTTCCTCCTATCTGTGCATCACACCCAGGACATGTACATGTTCTTCATTTCCAAGTGCTTACATTCTGGCACTCTCCTGGATACAGTAAAGTCCCCTGGACTACTATTTCGAAGTGTCTTTTCCTTCTTCGGCTAAAATTAGAATCATGTGGTATCTTACACTTTCCTTTTGCTGATGAGCATCACACCAGAGTAAATATAAAAAGATGCACCATGTCATCTTCAAGCTGTTACACTTCAATTAAGATTCATACAGACTTCTTCAATGAAGGAAGTAGACATTCCTTGGTCTAGTCAGGCCACTTGTTCATTCTCCAATTATTTCTTCCTTCAAGTGTCTTTGATCCCCAAGGTCTTTTATCTCCTTTTGCCTACCTGTGCTAGGCATAGAGGCCTGAGGCCTCTCCCTGGACCTCTGTAACAAGCTGCAATGATCGATTCCTCAGGTTTTCACAGCCTGGTGTGATCAATTCACGATTTGTAAATTCCCTAAGTGGAGCTGGTGTGCTAACCTCTTCCATCCCATCATGACTGTAGTATAACCATGTGATAGGGAGTTAAGTTTTTCGTTCAGTGGAAAATGAAGGAAAAGTTTAGTGTATTGTCTCAATCAAGTTTTGGATTCATCAGCAATGATACGGGTAATATCACCCTGCTGTGATGTCATCTATAGACCTGTAAGAGTTAATAGTCTAGAATAGACTTGTAATTTTTTTAACCCTACAGATAAGTAATTTGTGTATGAAATATGTGTATTTGGGGGTTTTTTGTTACCTCTGAAGCAAATAAGGATATATTTGTTTGAAAAGTTTGCTTTTTTCTTGGAAGAGATTATATTTATAAGAAAAAGATTTCCATATTTGTCATTCTGTACTGAAAAAATCTAAAGTAGTTTTATGATTTTAAATCAATAAAGGACGAAGAGGAACACGATGAAGATGCTGATAGTGTAGAAGATGGAGCAGCTAGTAATGAGAGATTTCAAATAAAGGAACGCATTGCCAAGAAATTGAAAATTGATACAAATGAAAATACTAAACAGCAACTTCAAGAGGAAGAAACCAAGACAGAAAGGAAAACAACTAGTCGCAGGTAAGGATTGTGTCGTTTGGTAGGTATTTTTTTTTAGATTGTTTACAGTTTTAAGATTTTCACTGTTTACCTTGTATGGGAGTTTTATATTTCCCTGTGAGTTAGAACTAAAGTGTAATTATATGTATTTCTCAGTCTTTACTTTGTCTTTTTTCCCAGTTGAAAGATTGAATTTTGCAGCTTCTTTGTCGGTGTTAACATATAGTGTTGTCCACCACTGAGACTCACAGAGAGGGAAGTCATCCAGTGAAGCCTGGTTTATTAACACAGTGCTCATCTTTGCAGTGTACTAGCTTTCCAAGACTGCAGTGAACACATCAGTTTTTCTTTACAGACATAAAAGCGTGGATTCCTGTCATGTAATTTAGCTGTGCCAGTGTTTGGAACTTTCCTTCCAACTCAGAATATTCTGCAACTCTGTGATGTGTATTGATTAGCACTCAATTTTCAATGAGTTAATTTGTTTTCTTGGAACTTTGTGTTTCAACAGTTCTTCTTGCAGCATGTGTTTGAGGATAGTATTGTTATTGCATAAAATCACTCGTGTGCAAGTGATGAGTAGTGGGTCTGATGTCAAACTTCCTAGGAATTATTTTGTTCAGTATTTCAGTAAATACAGACTCCAGAAGTTACTGAAGAATTAGGACTTTGCCGCTGAAAGTTTAAATGTGTAAGTTTGCTTAATCAGTGAAACTTGCTGGGAGTTTGGTGGACAAAACATCAGAAAGCTAATTCAGATTGTTTGCTCTTAACTCTACTCAACTGTCATAGATAACTGCTCGATTAAATTAGTCAGGCTTTGCCCATACTAAATTCTGCATATGTAGCAGCTGGTTTGGGTTGTCTCCCATGACACTTTCCTTTGATAGGAACCATTCCGGTTTCTTTCCCTGTTCATTTTCCTTGCTTTCCAGCTTTTAATTGCTTGTCTTTTAATTACTGGGGTTTTTTTCAGTTTACTGTCATTACAGGTAAGATAGTGTAGGTGACGGCCAAGGCATAATGCTGACATGTAAGCATCTAGAACAGTCTAGACTTTTTTGTTTGTGACAAAAGAATACCTGATTCACCACTTCCATAGCAATTACCATCCTTATTATATCCCTTGGGAAGTAAAGGTTTTGGATCAAAACATGTGAAGATAATCTTAATATAATAATAGGCTTTGAGAAAAAATATTGAAACTTGGGTTAGAAAGCAGAAGGAATAACTGAAACAGAATGAATTAGTTTACAGTTCTCAGAAGTTCAGGAATCTGACTTCCACCTCTTGCAGGTTTTTGTGATTTTATATGACTGTATGTAAGTGCTAAAAATGAAACTAGACTTACGTTTTATTGAAAAAAGGGTTTTGTCAGTTATGGTGAGTGTTCAGACATTATCTTAATTGTAAAACAAAACCTGTTATTATAAAGAGAAAAGAAAACTTATACCCTGATGTTTGCAACTTGGTACATATCAATATAACTGTTTTTACTGGAAGAATTTGATATGATTTTAAAAGCAAGATTAGTAAGTCTCTACCATTTCATGTTAGTAGTATTTTTAACTCTCTGTGGCCTTTATGTTTAGAATCAGGCCACAGTTTTAGAGGGATAGGAATACTTGCGTTACTTTGAATAATCTTTTAATACTGGCACATTAAAATATGCTAGCTGTAAACGTTGTTGTCTGGCTGCCTTCTTGGAGCACTGAAAAGCTGAGTGACAACATTGTCAAGAAAGCAATTTGTATAAACTTTAATACATTTGAAGAGCTCTAGAAACTAAAATATTCAAGGGATTTAATAGGGAATTCATGTTCCTTCCTACATCTTCTTCACTATTAATTTGAATCTTAAGAATCACACCAGGTACAGTACAGAAGCTTTTGCAATTTGAGCAGATCTGCTCAACTAACTGGTTCCAGTCAGTTCTTTCTCAGACCTGGAAGATGTTACTTCTAAAGTTCCTCATAATTTTGTGTAATAAAGATACATAAGAAGAGCATTTGACATCAGAGACCCAGCATAACAAAACCCCATGCAGCCACTCGCCGACTTGCGCCACCAGCAGAGTCTGGGAGAGATCAGAAGGCTAAAAGATAGAGAACTCAGCTGAGGTAAAGACTGTTTATTAGGGAAAGCAAAAACTACACATACAGATAAAGCAAAACAAGGAATGAATTCACTGCTTCCCCTGGGCAGGCAGGTGTTCAGCATATCCAGGACAGCAGGCTAACAGGCTTCACCCCATGTAACAGTTACTGGGGAAGACAAACTCCATCACTCCAAATGTCCCCTGTTTCTTCCTTCTTCCCCCCGCTTTTTATACTGAGCATGATGTCACACGGCCTGAAATATCTCTTTTGTCTACTGGGGCCACCTGTCCTGGCTGTGTCTCCTCCCAGCCTCCCAGGCACTCCATTTCTCCTGCTTGCATGGCAGTACAAAAAGCAGAAAAGGCTTTGGCTCTCTATATTAACAACTCTGTGTTCAGTACAAGTCCAAAACAGCCTCATGCTAGGTACTGCAAAGAAAACTTAACTATGCCAGCTGAATCCAGTGTGAAACTCTAATTTCTGGAGCACAGGTTTTCTACTTTTCAGTATTCCTTTCCCTCAGCAAGAGCATGTAAATTGCAGTACATGAAATACAGCTATGTTAGACATAACCAAGTATTTTTTTAAAGAATATGTACAAGACATCTTGTAAAACAGAGCCCCTGGCTTTTCCTTCTGTTGTCTTTAAAGTTGTGCTGTGCGTTGCTTTAGGAATTGGCAGCTGTATTATCTTTGCTGTATATAAATGGTCCACAGGAAGTGTACTGAGATCAATGGGTATGATGGTTAACTTCAATCTCAGAATCTGGTTACTAGTCCTGTGGTTGAGATTGTCACAAGTTTAAGCTTCTCAGAGTCAATGAAATCTTCTGGATCGGGGTGACTAAACAATTACAGTTTAGCATTCAATAGCCATATCTGGTAGTGGAGGCAAGGATTCAGAAATTTGGACAGTCTCTAAGAAGAGCTTTCTATGAAAAAGAACCTTGAATATATGGCAGCCAAATAATATCTTTACAACAGTAATGGGCTTTGGAATCTGTACATATTTGCTATCTACTAATCTGTTTAATTGTCTCTGTGGTTTTATTCAAATGGCTGCTGAAAACAAAATTGTCTAAGGTTTACACCTTAGCAAGTTTATAGCATGAAGAGAACACAAAGCTAGAGGATACCCTTAGGAATGAGGTACTCAATGTCCAAGCTTGCATCACAGCTTATTTTAAGATATGTTTGTGTAGTCAGTCTGTAAGCTGCTGGCTCTGCATGTGGTCAGTCAGTGTGCTCTGTTTGTGGTTATTCTGTTCTTTCAGGGTGGCAGTAGTAATAATATTAAAGCCAAATGGGTTATCTTGACTCAGAAGGTGGTTTTATTGGATTCATTTTTAGCTGTTGGGGGCCATAGCCTTGGGAGATACTGCTTAGTATCACAAGTAACATAAATTTTTAGACTTAGAGTTTTCCAAATAATTGTGTGCTGTCCTCTGGCACGAAAATCAAAGGCATGGTATTGTTTGTTATAAAGAATGTGTTTTTACATTTGAGTTCTGTTTAGATAAAGTAAGATAAACAATATCAAGTTTCATTGTCTGAAATAGTGACTATTTTGTCAGTGTACTGGAGATGTTAATTAATATACTCATAGGTATTCACCACCCACTATAGTGAAGCCAGTGTTGATCAGAAGCAGAGATGTGGCAGGTGTAAATATCAAACAAAAAGTTGGATGGACCATCCATAGCTTGAGGGTAATGTCTACTCATAGCCTGAGGCCAATGTCTACTAACATATCAGAGGTTGAAGAAACTTCTGATATCTATCAAAATTTCTTCTCATCAGATACTTAAATGTGCTGGTAGAATAATAGAACTTCTAACAATACTTACTTTAGAGTACTGTCTTTAACATGCATGACTTTTTCTGCAAAACTATTCCTTTATATCAGTCCAGGGTTTTTTTAATCCAAATGCATTTGTGAGGTCTGAAGGTTGCAAATCTATTTTAGAGAAATGGTATGGAAACAATAGACACCTTCTCAAATTCATGGTACTGAGATCCAATACCGCTTCTAAATACAACCATACTTGAAGTGCTCAGATGGTGAAGTTAATTTTAGTCATTTCAGTATGCATTTTAACCTCTTATGTATATTTTAAAAACAACTTTATACACTTGACAACTTCGTATTAGATAAGAGAGCTTGAGAAAAAGAGTTTCCCAGTCATTCTGGCAAGTTGTTAGAGAAATTCTATGGGTCTGGGTTTTTTTTTTTTTTTTAATTAGAAAGCTTAAACCTAAACTTCACAGCTGTTTACTATAAGAATGTTTAGAGATAGAAGAAGTGTTTGCCCTCATTGCATAAGTAATAAAATTTCTCAGCATCACATTGAGTTTGCAAAATGGCAGTGGCTTAAGGTGACCATCTGAAGGCTTCAGAGTAAACAGTCCTCTAGTCTGGTAGTTGAAAATATTTCTTCTGCGTTTCTTTTCATCCTGTAGGTGGAGCTCGGATGCTACAATTTCTGCTTACTAGCTTTAAAAATTTTTGGTGCTTCTTGTTTGTAAGACATGCAGTGTGGAGTGAAATACAGTTGACTGTACAGTTTTTCACTGTATAATTAAGTTCTGTTGCATCCTTGTAATGGATATGGTATTAAGTAGCAATATGAAATGAGTGCTTAAAATAACTAAAATATTGAGGAAGAGAAGCTGACTTTTTGAGTAATTAACATCAATTTAATTTGGCGTTTCCTCTTGTATATTTTCTCTTGATACTCCTATAATTTGTAATTGTACCAAATAATCATATTTATTTTGGTTTACCAACTATTACTATCCTAAGGAGATGAATAGTATTACTAGTAGGTTACTACTACTATTAACCACTTGTAATTAATACTAGCTCTATTGCCACTCCTTTGCACTCCTGTTTTTTTGTATATCCATTTGCTTGTCATGAGTAAAATAAATCATATGTGAAGCTTTACGTATTTTCTGTGCATATACAAGTAATTACTTCCTTCATCCTCAAAGCAGAAACTTGTAACAGTTTTTAAGATGTAATTCCTCTTAGTTTTTTGTTGAAAGAAAACATGAAATAACTTGGACAAATAACTTACGTCCCCAAGGTCCTTCTGTCATCTAGGCACAATTGTAATAAAAATAGTTAATAATGCTAGGCAGGGTTTCAAGTTCATGCTAAGTCCAATTCAGACCAGCAGACCAGACAGTAAACCTGTCAATTTTTTAATTGAAAATCATCAAGACACCTCAATATTTTCTTGGCATTAATATGAATAAACTGAGCAAGTTCTATTTTCTAAAGTGCTTGTATAGTACTGTGGTGTGGAAAAGCCAAAGGTAATTTTATGTGATCATGTGGAAATCTTAAAAAAGATCTTTAAATCAAAACTTTTCTCTCTTTTTAAATCTGCAGTTGTTATAAATGATGAGTTGGATATTTTGTATATGTAAATTAATAATTTATGTTAAAATACATTGTTTTAAATGCATTTATTGTGCACTTGTCAGCTTGTGCTTATAATGCAAGTATTACAGTGAAAAGTAGGAAAAATGTGTATTTATAAGTTTCTACTTATTTAAGCTTAAGCTATTATCTTGTGTTCAGCAAGCTACTTTTCAGCTAATGTTAGCTGTTAATAAGTATAGCAATGTGATGCCAATACCATATATTTAGAGCTACTTACTTATTTAAGTAAGGAATGTTAAGTTCTATCTGTTTCTGTATAAACAGATATATTTCTTCACCAAACTAATATTTTAAATTTAATAGCTGTAGTTCTAATCCTACTAGCATTTTCTTAAACTAAGTGTAACTTACTATCAGGCTTTGTCCAACAATAGAGTTTGTCACCTGTTTTTTTCAGTTTAGCACCAGAAAATATACACTGCATGTTAGTAAGACCAGCTTTTGAGGTTCTGAATAGAAATTCTTTTTTCAACTGACTTCAAACTTCACTGTACCTAGAGAACTGCTACTGTTGTCATACAGCAAATTCAGGTATTCTCTTAATAGTGTTTTAAGCCAAAGGAGACAATTAGATAAACTCTGTATCTCGTGCCATAATTTAATGCCAGTTACCCTTGCATTGAACTCACTGGCTACAGCTGAACAGGAAAGGCATTCAAACATAATTTTTGTAGATATCAAGGGAGAGTAATTTGCTCCATATTTAGTCAGTGAGTGTATTCTATTCCAGTACTTAGATACATGATTCCTAACAATACCTCTTCCAGTTTTTCATTTAACTTGTTTGGGTTCAGCTTGTAGCCACTGAATTATTTTTTTGCTGTGCCTTTTTCTGAAGTTCACTTCAGCAGGCTGTATTTTCTCTTACTTCAGCTACTTAAATTCTAATTAAGTCCTTTCAATAAGCTCTACCCATTAAGTTCTTTCCGGCCTTCACAGTAAGAAATTCTTCTAGTCTTCAAAATTACTTTATTTCTTTTCCATCTCAAAATTTTCAACATTCTTTAAAGCTCTTTCATCATTAATCTCTTATTAGCCTTAATAATGCTGTATACAGAGAGCAGCAACTTTTTTTTGTTACTTCTACCTCCCTGTTCACTCACAGGTTGACCATGTCAGCCCTTCTTACAGGTATTCAACTGATACCACTTACATTGCTTGGGCTTTCCAGTTTCTTTTCAGTCATCACTCTCTGAGAATTAGTTTGTCATTTTATTTGTTTTTTAGTTCCTAGATTTTGGCCATTAGATCTTTGGCTTTTGTCTTATTTAGCAAGCCCAGGTTGTCTAGCAGTTCTGATACAAGACTTTGCTGCTGTGACAGTTTGTGCAATTCACTACTAATGGATTTAGTCGAGCTCCCTGGAATGAATAGGTGTATTTCTACTCAGTGGCTATGTGCTTCTAACAAGTATTCTAAGCAATAACTTTGTAGTCTAATTCTTGAAGATTGTCTTTTTGCCTGTTTTGTGTTGCTCTTTTTTTTAAGACTTCCTTACATGTATGTACTAGGAAGCACCTTTTCAGGTTTTTTGGATTGACTCTAAAATTAACCATGTTAGTGACCAGTCAGGAACTTATGCTTAGTTCTTCTACTAAGAAACTCCCCGATAGTATTGTATCAAAATCTATATGCTACTCTGAAACCTATATTTCCCTTCTTTCAAGTTTTTCTCAAAATGAAATTCATTGTACTCTGAAGTTTAACAGTGCCAAGTGCAAGGTGTGGCACCTGGGTCAGAGCAATACTAAGCACAAATACAGGGTAAGCATAAAATGGATTGAGGGTAGGCTTGAGGATAACTTGGGGGTGTTGGTTGACAAGAAGCTTTACATGAGCTGGAAACATGCATTTGCAGCCCAGGAAGCCAACAGGGCTGCTTCAAAAGAAGTATGGCCAGCTGGGCCATAATCTATATGAAAGATGGGTATAAACTTTATAGCAGGGTTCCTTTTGCAATTATTTTGCAATAAGAGTAAGAGGCAATGTTTTTAACAAAAAAAAAAA
>WBMY01005690.1:90697-102310 GCA_013397315.1 Donacobius atricapilla
AAAAGGTTGACTTAGATTAGCTATAACAAAGATATTTTTTTTTATAATGAGGATGGTGAAATGCTGAACTGGTTGCCCAGAGAGGTGTAGATGTTCCACCCATGCAGTTTGTTCAAGGTCTGGCAGGAAAGAGCTCTGAGCAAGCTGATCTGGTTGAAGGTTTTCCTGCACATTGTTGGGGATTGGAGGCAATAACTTTGAACCATCCCTTCCAAGCCAAACCATTCCAAGATTCTCCATCTTGAAGCTCCTGCCACCCCAAACCATTCCATGCTTCTGTATCTCTTGTTAAGGCTAATGCTTGAATTTCATGAGGAAATTGTAAATACTTTTATTTTATTAAAATCATTAATTCTCTATTTCAAAAAAGACTTGTTCATTCTGTGTTTATTATGCTCCATTAGTATGGGTGTTCTTTTAAAACCAGGAGCCATCATTTGTAATAAACTGGCAAAACAGCTTATGTTGTTTAATTATAACTTACCTTGAAGCAGGCCATTTTGACACTAAAATAAGTGTCCAAAGCTTCAAATAATTTAAAACAATTTATATATTAAATGGATAAATTTTAACTTCATGCAAGAGTAGCTATTTAATCACATGCTGAAATAACTTTAAATAATATTGAATAAAATTTTTACCAATATTTCTGTAAAAGTGCAAGAGCTCCTATAGTGCTGAATTTCAAGAGAGCAAGTAACCAAATCTTTGCTACTTGTCCTGTTTCAATTCAGGTTATTGAAATATTTCTCTTAAGTCCTAATATTCAGTGGCCTTTATTACATTAAACGTATTTAGGACTGTTGTAAGTGTTCTACTTGTTGTTCTTCAGTGGTTAATAGATTTCTATTTCTGTTCTTTCACTCTTAGTTTGAATTGTTGTTTGAAAAGCTCCTTGGAGAAGTACCAGGCCTATGAAATATGCTGATACATATACAGAACAGTATGGAAGTATTTTAGTCTTTCTGTTTTTCTGTATCTTGATTGAACTATTTCCAAGCAGAATTTCATAAGGTTAGCCATTTGCCATAGATACAGTACATCAAGAACGCTAGCTGAATTAGACGGTTTTTCTTGTTTATCATGTAAATTCTTGAGAAGGTACTAATTCAAGCATGTGAACTCAGCTTTGAAGGCCTGACAAGGTTGTAGGAGATAATGCACATAGCACCTACCTAAGTATTTTCAGTGTATATCAGGACAGTGCTACTTCATTAGAGAAGGACATTATGGAAATCTGCACAGGACTCAGCCCCAGTAAAGAGGTACAGTTTGGATTATTACCTGGAAGGAGGTAATGAAGTAATTCCATTATTTATGAATTGACTTTACAGCATAAGGATATGGAAAGCACCTGCCAGTTGTAAAGAACAACACATTTTCCAATTTTTGTGCTGTAGTTACAGGTCCTCTGGCATACAGTCCTTGCCTCACATGCCAAACTCAGCTTGTGTTCTGAGTGCAAGTGGGGCACTACCTTTGAAGAATTTTGGAGTTAATGTCAGAAACAAAATAGACAAAATTACACATGCCTCCAGTGGTTTGTAAATGGGACTCCCCTGAATTCTAAATACATTTAAAATTGTTTTATCCAAGAGAATACATCATGTGTTTCATTGCCACTCCAATAGTATGCAGATATCATTAGCTGAAGCTACCTGAAAACTTTGTATTTTCTGCAGTGGTGTTAAGAAGAAGCACAGGTACTGATTGGTGGGAATTCACTGGCTAGGTATCAAAACCAGTGGGAATGGAAGTAACCTGGAAAAGGAACTTATTTTTATGTTTCTTTTAAAACCCAGTTGGGTAGAGTGTGTTAATGTAGTAGCTGTTCTGTGCTTCTGCCTTTCAGAAAGTATAAACATTTAAACATCCACATATTTGTAATTTATACTGAACTTTCTGTTTGAGAACAAGAGATCTTTCTATGAAAATGTCTTTATATGCTAGATCCCCAGAAAAGGACTGTTAGGTACTTTTATGGTGCCTTGCTTGATCTTGACTATGGCAAATATTAAACTAGAAAATCAAACACACACACACACACAGACACACACACACACACATTCACTATAGATGTAAGGAGAAAAAAGGAAGAGACTTAGTTTTATATATTTCAAGTGTCTGAAAGAAGGGAGATGTTTCCAGAGTATTTTGGTTTGGTATTGATATCCTAATTTTGTAATTATATCATACACAGTCACCCACAGGTCATATATTCTTACAGTCATACTTACCTACATGTCAGATGTTTATTTTTATAAGATTCTATATTAATTAATGTATATTTTGTATGCTTTGATTGATTTGTCATAGCATATAAATTCAATAAGGATTTGAAATGAAATTGCTAATTTGTAAATTGCCGTTTATCCACAGTCATATGGAAATTGCTCACTTTTGCAAATGTTTACATGACTCAATGATTGCAGTGAAACTATTAATGTAAATAAAAATTCTTAAATAAGCCTGACAACCAATGAAGTTCCTTTAGACTGGAATTTGATAATCATTTTATGGTATGAGGATAAAGGAGAAAAAGGAATATTTTGGTGAAAATGACAGAAAAAATCCTTACCCTTGGGATCGAGTGACTTTTTTAAGACTGTCTCAAGAGATTGTCATCTTCCGTTCCTGACCATGTGGCCTAGTTTTCTTGCCAGTTTTTATACAACTAGAGTGTTATAATTGCTTGTGGAGTTCTTTATAAAATAGATTGCTTACACAACCTCAGTAAATCAAATTTTTAAAAGTCAGCTACGAAATCAAAGCCAGAAGTAAGCTGTCATATACAAGAGACTTCTAAGCAAGTTTTAGTGCTATAGAAGGTGGGCATGACCTTCTGTCCACAGCATACTGTATAAAAGATATCAGTCTTACAGTGAAGTGGGAACAGTCCCTTGCTGGGACTACTTCTGTTCCTCAGTGCATGAGGGATCACTCACTTCAGTCTATTTTTTTGTAAGGATAGGAATAATATTTGATATATCTAACTGTAATGTTTCACATTTATCCATTCTTCTGTAGTATACTACTAAGTTATTTTTTGACTGATGATAGTCTCTCTGTAATTGTTCAAGAAACTGAAAACAATTACCTACTTTTCTGTGGTAAAAAATGAATTCTTAAATAATCTACAAGTTTAAGAATATGGTGTGTTTCTTTCAATTTGCATTTTTATATTTTGTTCAAGAAATTCAGTATTTCAGACATATTATTGATATAGAGAAAACAAAGATTACTCTAGAATTGGAGTAAATTACATTCATGTTCTAAATAAGACTGTTTTCTTAGTGTTAAGGATTGTACGATCCACTTATTCTTTTCAAAATAATGTAAATTTTTCTGCCTTCTTTACCTTAATAACATTCATTGTAAAGACAAAATAATCCCAGACATACTCTTTGTAGAGTTAATGATTGGCAGTAACTTAAAAGCAGACTATACTATATTAAACACAAGCCCAGATTGTTTGGGCACAAAACCCAGAATCCCAGCACTGAGATTTTTCTTGGCTAAGCATCAAAGTGTGTTAATAGGTAGAGTGTTAGGCTGGGACAAAGACGAGATTGTTACTGTGGTATATTTCATCCTGCTGCTACTTGGCAAGACTCAGTGTATTTTTAGGTGAAGTTTGTGTGTGCAGTTGTCTAGTCACCTGGAAAAAAGGATGCATATATGACCCGTGAAAATGCAGTTAGCGTAATGGAAGGTGAGAACGTGTAATCCTTATTATACAGTGAATTGTTAGCACTATATGGTGGGCAAGATACCGTTTCAAAGAGTTGGACTGTTCTCAGTTGTTTAGCTGCACATGTGATTTTTTTTTTTTCCCGTAACATAACTAGATGGATTTAGCAGTGGTATAGCCGTGTACTTTTTAATTGCTAAATGTTCATGCTCCATTTCCTTTCTTTGTTTCAATAGAGTTGAGTAGCATGGGAAGAGACTTTCTGAGGGTTTTCTTTCTATTATAGAATACATTTTCTGTAAATAATGAGCAGTATATCTTAAAGTGATACTGCAGTGATGGATGACTGGAGCATGTTCAAACAGTTTCTTTAAACATCACATCTGCTGTTTAACTCTAGACAGTCAATCCATATTACAATTCAATATTTTTATTATTTTTACGTGCATTTCTATAGAACCAAGTAGGTAATAAGTATTTTTAATATAGTGTAGAAAAAGTTATGTTGTTTACCAGATTCTGGTTGTGGAATGTTTATAATGAATAATGGTTTGTAAATAAAAAGAAGGGAATTCAATTA
The DNA here is from genome assembly GCA_013397315.1 of Donacobius atricapilla. NCBI lineage: Eukaryota > Metazoa > Chordata > Aves > Passeriformes > Mimidae > Donacobius > Donacobius atricapilla. The sequence goes on from WBMY01005690.1 coordinate 94,969, forward strand.
TTGCCTAAAAAGTTGCTGTGTTACATTTCTGATAATTAGTAGTTAATAGTTGAGAATTTGATAATAGAGAAACAAAATAAATTACAAAACTTTCTGAGCTGAATCACAGAATGGGTAAGGTTGGAGGGGTTGAATAAAATCTATGTCAACATAAATAAAGAAAAGTCGAATCCTTATAAGGGTATATCTGCTTCTAATAAGAAGCTGTTTATCCAATGAAAGTGGAAAACATCCAAAAAGCCTGAACCTTGAGAGGATAAGGCAGAAAAGGCTGCTAGGATCATGTCATCCAGTGATTTACGTAATAGAGCACGCAAGACTCTTAAATTCTTTTATCTAATTCTTATCTTTTGGTGGAAAAAAAATCCCATTTTAATGTAGAAAATATACCCCACAAAATTTTCTTCAGTAATTGCTTTTCTTATTAAGTAAATAAAAGTTCTACCGGTTTTCAGTCTGCCTTTTGGCTCCTCTTGGACCTTTTTTCACTCATCTGCTAGCCTTCTGTTAGCATATCTTCATTTACAAATTGTACCAAATCTCTCTTGGATTTTGGTGCATCAAGTAAATTGAGCATTAACCTTCTTTTGTGGCATTCTACAGTTTTTCTCAGCTTTTGTTATGTATCAGCTTCATAAAATATTATTCTGCATTTTCTTCCTTCACAGAAGATAGTTTGATATTCTATCTTTTTTTTATGTCCACAAGTAGTAGAAGTAATTTTTCATTACTGTAAGTTATGGTTCTGTTATTTTTGCTCAAGAACACTTTATCAGTCTCAGGCATATACTTATCTGAGCTATATTTTTTTATTGTAAAGAATGATATAACACTACTGTTTATCCTTCTTTCATGCCTTGGTTCTGTAGATTTTTCCTCCCATTTTATTCACAACCAGTATTCCTCATGCTTGAAAAAAAAAAAAAAAACCTCTTTAAGCAGCTTCTGAGAAACACTTAGAAGCAAACTGCATGACCACGTTGCTTTTATTTCCCCATGCTTATTTTTAGTTGCTTTTCTTTCTGTTCTGGGATAATTCAAGAAGACAGAAAAATATGTCAACCTCAGATAACATATCTAGCTTTCTCTGATATATGAATAGAAAGAGCTATTGAATCTTTTTTTTTCCTTCTCTACGTTGTAAGTCCTTTTCCTTTTTTGGGGGTTTTTAATGCCTAACATAAGACAATAATAATGTAGGCAGGTTTCTGTATGTGCTCAAAGATGAATGTCTGTATATCTTCAGCTGTGCCTGGTGTTGTAAATAAATGGCCAATGGTTGTTTAACAATCAGTTTTCTATATAAAAATATTTTTACCTTGGGAAAGAACATCTGAGGCCAAGTAAAAACCTTTTCTCCCTGTATGGTACCATTTTTTGATTCAGGCCTTTGGCAGCAAATTACGAATACCCAGCTTTACCCTTTATTCCATACAGTTGTTTATTCTTTGATTTTCCTGGATCTTGAATATAAAATTCAAGATACCGGTAAAATCAAGGTATCAAGCCAAATATCGTGTGGTCATGGTATCTTTTTAAGTAAAAATTTTATTAGAAAGTAATGTAGGGAGTTTCTGTGCTTTAATATATTAAAAGTTGTAAATATGTGTGCCTATGAATGAACACCCAACAGAAAACTGATTTGGTGAATTCATGTAGTTTCTTCTAATTTTGCTGAAGGTTACTGTTGTCTTAAACCCAAAATACCTTTACTAATAATTGAACCGGTATTGCTAGTTTCTGTAGAGCATGGCATTTTGTAGAGACTGTCTTTTTTACCAAGAAGGTATAAAAGATTTGGACTAACACTGCAGAATGGCTGTTACTCTGAGGGGTTATTAGGATAATACAGCATCTGGCATGAGGAAATAACTTTGGTAATACAAGTAGCACTATTAATGGCAGTGGGATCAGCAGTTCAAAATACACAATTTCATGGAGCTGGCTATAGCTTGTGAATTTTCATTTTACAGTTTGCTACTTTTGCCATGACATGTTATCTAGTTCTTGTAGTCTCAGAGCTCTGAGATTAGTGGCACGGCCCCTTCACTTTCCAGTAAACAACAGAATGCTTTGAGGCATCAGACAGATACGGACCATAAAAGTGAGCAGGAGAGAATAATGTAGAATGCTGTCATGCTGTATTATTCTTGTCCACTCATTTCTGGGTAAGGGATATTACAAAAGAAAGATATAGCTGCAAAAGTTAGTGAGAAGTCAGTTTGACTTTTATTTGTGTATTGCTAAAGAAATGGGACTTGACTGTCTGCAAAGAGAATTCAGTTTTAAAAGCTGTATAAACCATGTTACTTCAATGTAGAATGTAAGTCTTAAACTCATGCCCAGCCCATCAGATAACATGTGGAGAAACCCTGTGTCTTCTTGCACATGTTCTTAGAGCAGTGGAGTTGACATTTTTGGACCACATGGTGGTGTGTAGAGTAGCATAGCTTATTGAGTCCTGCAAAATCTAGGCTTCATCCAGCTACATCTCCATAGTGTCTCTAAAACTCCAGAATGTGGAACGTACTGAGGTGTACTCACCTGAGAGAAGTGGGGTGGGTAGGTGATTAGCAAAACCAACCAGCCAATAAAATTAACTCATTATTAAAAAACAAACCACCAAGCAAAAACCCATGATAAGCACAATGTAACTCTTGCCTCAATTTCCATTAGTTCTCATTTTGGCTTGTTGTGCACCTGAAAATCTGTGATCCTAGTAAAAAGGTTAATGCACATTGTTTGACAACTTCCCAAGTTAGAGAACAGCAAAGCATACCATAGTCACAGTTGGATAATTTCATAATAAAATCACTTTTTAATGAGAAGTGTATCAGCAGTACAGACCTTTTGAAGTTCTTCTTAAGTTTGGCTGATAAGCAGCCATACTGAGCTCATTGATGGAAAAGCATTATTTGCTGAACAAGCCTCATGCTTAAGACTGGAAGTCATTGTTACGTCATTTCTTGGTTAATTGGCTGCACCTGTGATTTGTTAACAGCTCTAATCCAGTGATCTCTGAACCACATGTGGAAAGGTCAGCAGGAGACAGTCTTGTGCACTGTGAAGCATTGTTAGAGGTAATCTTAGTTTGGCAACCTGTCATGCCTGTTAAATCCAGATTATCACTTTTCAGCTCATGACGTGAGCTTCTCAAAATGAGAATGGTGCAGATAACTGGCAGATGAAGTCTGTGGTTCTTTTCCTACAAGGCATTGCTTAGTTAAGACCAGAGGGATTTTTTAAAGAATGTATTAATTTGTAGGTTTCTCTTGTAATGAAAAATGCTTTACAATTTTGTGCTTCTGAAAGTGGGAATTTGTCAGGTTTTTTTAAATAAAAATATAAAATTGATATTAATCCAGTGAAATACATCTAGATATCTATATTAACACATGCATGCAAATGTATTTGTTGGTATTTCACTCCCTCTTTCATGTCATAGAGTTTGGGTTCTCAGCAGTCTCAGGCGCTTCTCACTGTGCTGCCTTTTGTAATCATATCTGGTGAGAATGAATTTTCAGAATAGTTACTATATACGGATAATTATGTTGGTGCTATTTATATACATAAACTGTCTTTTAACTTCAGTGTGCTTTTCAGCTAGTTAAGCAGTTTGAGTCCTGCCAATAATTGTGAAAATACTTTCTACGTATGTTGATACTGTACCTGAATTTTCAAAGTACATTTAAATGTCTTGGGTAGTGGAATTTGTCTTTGTCTTTTTTGTACATTGTATAATAAGCAAGTTGCTAAATTTGTTTAAATAATTTGAATAAGTTTACTTAAATGAAACATCTCATGTAACATTCTTTATTAAATAGGAATAATCTTGCTGAAAGTTATGATACCACAGAATCATAAAATTATAGGGTAGGTTGGAAAGGACTTAAAAATGTCATCTAATCTAACACTCCTGCAGTGGCTATCTTTCACCATATTATTTTGCTCAGAGCTTTGACCAGCTTGACCTTGAATGAAGCCCAGGGATGGGATACCACCACTTTTCCAGTCAGTCTGTTTCAGTGTTTCACCACACCCATTGTAAAAAATGTCTTCCTTACATCTAGTCTGAAGCTACACCCTTTCAGTTTAAATCCATTACCCCTATCCCAACAAGTCCTGCTGTAAAAAGACTATCTCCATCTTTCTTACAGAACCCTTTAGGTACTGAAAGGCCACAGTAAGGTTACCCCAGAGCCTTCTCTAGGCTGAATAACCTCAACTCTTCAAGCCTTTTTTCACTGGATAGATGTTCCAATCCTCTGATCATTTTCATGGGTCTCTTCTTTACCTGCATCAGCAGTTCCTGTGCTGTGACCCCAGAGCTGATGCAGCCCTGCAGTGGGGTCTCAGCAGAGCAGAGCAGAGGGGCAGAATCCCCTCCCTGGCCCTGCTGCCCACACTGCTCTGGATGCAGCCAAGGATATGATTGATTGTCTGGGCTGCAATAACACATTGCTGGGTCATGCCCAGCAGTTTGTCCAGGTGTCCAAGCTGTTCTTACTGGGGCTGTTCTTGTGGAATCATGTTTTTTCAGAGAAGGCTTAAGTTGGTAGGATTTACGTGGTTGAATTAACATTTGAACGTTGATTGTGACATCACAACACCTATTTTGGAAGTTGTTGATTGTATATGGGATGGAGAGTATTTCTGAATGCATGTGAATTAAATACTAACCTAGTACAGTGTTCATGTTTCATTATTTCCCAAATAATTCATCAGGAAATAGTAGTGACTTTATGTATAGCATGTCACTGTCACAGAAATAGCATTATGTGTAGTATTCTCTTTTTAAATATAAGGATATTGTAATTCACTCTAGATGAAGTATTTATACCACTTTTGCTGTGGTAGAAAATCCGGTCCAAGCCAATTTTATTAATGTGTTTTCCCCTTATAAGGTAGCATTCTCATTTATCTCCTTAAAATAGTTGTATTTTTATGTCATGGTGTCCCTTCTATTTCATTGTGAGGATAATATCTTCACAAGAATCGTTTTTAGTGGAAAAAGCAATTGAATTAAATTTGACAGTAATCTTCAGTTTATTTAAAAGCATAAAAATTGAATTAGAAACTAATTTTTAATTTAAAAACAAGTGCATGATCCAGTGAAATCAATCCTTTTAATTGAAGTTGTTGGATTTTTTTTAGTAACACCTTTGCCCCACCTCTGTAGCTATTGGAATGTTAACAGAATTTCGGGCATTATTAACACACTGTCATATATCCTTCCTTTATAACTGAATATAAGCCCTTTTGAAAAAAAGTATGCCTACCACAAAAACAGTATTTATATTGCTTTTGGTATTAATCAAAATTTAGTAATCATTTTAAGGAGTTATTATCTGTTATAAACTGATTTTTGTTTGGCAAATCTTTAACAAAAATTATCCAAATAATACGACCATTTTTAACCAAAGACAATTTTTTAATCACGTTATCTATATTCCTCTCCAGGTCAGTTTTAGGGGCTGTCTCTCAAATCCTGTCTGTAGTTTGTATGGTTAGAAGTTTCTTCTGTGAAACCTCTAGTGGACAGACAAAAATAAATAGCTTAACTTCTTCAAAGGCATAAAAATGCTTCTATTTTTCATCCGCAAAATTTTATCTGCAGTCTATCCATGGCAGATGTATTATTATAAGATTATAGCAAGGCTTTGGAGATGTAGTTGAGCCATTTTCTGATGGTAAGTTTAAAGGATTAAGCAGATCTTTTCAAAACTGTGTCATCAGTAAGGTGGTAGAATACTGGTGAGGGGGAAAGGCATTCATGGGTGTCTGTTTTCATTCAAGCATTTCCTCCACAAATTTACTGCCCAGTAACCTTTAGGCGCATTGTTGTTTTTTTTCATTGACTGATGAAATGATAGTTGCAGGCTGTTGGCAGAAAAGGATGGGTTTGAATGGTGGCTATTGTTCTATTAACATTAGGCCCTCTGGCTAGAGGATCAGCAAGAGTGCCTGGTAAGATTAAATGACAATGTTGTCTCCTGTTCATGGAAATAACTTGCTGATAAACTGTGACAGTACAAAAAGCCCTAAGGACTCGGGGTGGGAAAAGCTGTATTAAACTTCATGTATTGCTCAGCAGAATTCTCACTTGCTAGCCAGTTTGTCCACTGGTATCTATTGGGAAGAAGGAATAAACCTTAGTTGCTTGTACTTGTTTGAAAATTCTTGAAACAATTGCAAATTGTGTGGTTCTATTTCTGTTTCTCCCTACTTTCATGTTACTTTTTTGATATTAGAACATCCAAGGCATTATCTAATCCTTACAAGGAGTTACATAATGTCTATTAAATTAATGTGTTTCCAGTGCTCTTACTGAAATCTGTATCCTAAAAGGCTAAATGGTATGTTCATATTTCATACCTTCATATCTTCGAGTATTTCTTACATTTGGGCTAACTGTAAGAATTACACAAATTAACTGTAAGAATTGCACAAATTAAGCATTTGTGCCATAATTGTTTGATCAGGCTCTGCTAGCCTACTCCAAAAGATACTCAGCTTTATTTAAATGCATTTATGAAAGGTATTATTTGTGATTCATATAATATGAATTATACAAATGCATGCTCCAAAATACCTTGGATTTAAAGTGTTCTGGCATTCTTGAAATATTTTAATGTGTACAGAAGTTTGGAATTCTCAAAGAGAATTCATCTTTACAGCAATGTGTACTTTTAGAAATTTTATAAGAAATGAAACTATTAATTTAGAATTGCAGAATTACTGAGGTTGGAAAGACTGTTAAGATCAGTAAGGCCAAACATAAACCTGATACTCCCAAGTCCACCACTAAACCATGTCACCAAATGCAGTTATGTCTTGTCCATAAATACAGTGATGCACAACAGCACGGTGTAAACAGTGAAATTCTTAGGAAGTAAAACTTTAGTGTAGTTTTTAAAGAGATATTTCTATGATTCATATGTATTTGAATAAGATATTATGGGAAATATAATTTTATTTGGGTTTTTTTCTGTCTTCAATAATGATTTTTATATTTATCAAGTTTATGAGGCTATCCCTTACTCTCAGATCCAAACAATGCAAATTGTTATCTGTGTAAGTGGAGTGGAAGTATCTGTTTTAGATCACTTGCAGATGAATGTGTTTTAGAGCTTCATGGTTCCAAATATTCTGGATAACTTACAGTATTACCAGAGTATCAGAACCTAGTCCTGAAGTGGGGTTGCATACATTTACTTAATTAAATAATAAGAATTGTTCAGACTTGTACCTGACGGTTCAAGTAATTCTTTGTGGTTACACTTACTCTAGTAAAATTCTTTTTTGTGGCTTAAGTTAAGCTCCTTGAAACTTACTTAAGATT
>WBMY01005690.1:102364-117371 GCA_013397315.1 Donacobius atricapilla
AATTGGTGCATCCTCACGGGGAATATACTTTGTTGTAATAGTGGTCAGTTGTAGGCTAAGTCTCTGTTCTGTGAATAGTCTTTTAATTCCCTTTAGCTGAGCAGAAGGAAGCTCTTGATGAAGTCTTGTTTTGACTTTTAAGACTAATCTGAATGCAGTACTGAATAAAATACTGTTTTCTCATTTATGTTACCAAGATTACATCACCCACTCCTTCTTTGCCCAAAGAGGGAAGAAGGTCTGTCCTGTGGGCCAAAGCTGAACACAGCACTCGAGGTGTGGCCTCAGCAGTGCCCAGCACAGGGGGACAATCCCTGCCCTGCTCCTGCTGGCCACACCATTGCTGATCCAGGCCAGGATGCCCTTGGCCTTCTTGGCCACCTGGGCACAGCCTGGCTCACGTTCAGCTGCTGTCACAGCACCCCCAGGGCCTTTCCAGCCACTCTGCCCCAGCCTGTGGCGCTGCCTGGCGCTGTGGTGAGCCAAGGGCAGGACCCAGCCCTGGGCCTTGTTGAACCTCACACCATTGGCCTCAGCCGCTGATCCAGCCTGTCCAGACCCCTTTGCAGAGCCTTCCTGCCCTCCAGCAGATCAACACTCCCACCCAAACTGGTCTTGTCTACAAGCTTACTGAGGATGCACTTGATATAGTCATAGAGTTGTTTTGGTTGGGAAAGACCTTTAAGATCTTGGATCAAACTGTAAAGTTAACACCACCTTCACCACTAAGCCATGTCCCTAAGTGTGGGGACCCAGTGTAAAGGAGCACAAGTCCTGTGAGGAGCAGCTGAGGGAACTGGGGTTTTTTGTCCTGGAGAAAAGGAGGCTCAGGGGAGAGCTCTCTATTGCTCTCTACAGCCACATGAAAGGAGGTTGTAGTGAGGTGGGTAGCAGTGTTTTCTCCCACATAACCAGAACAGAACAAGAGCAAAAGGCCTCAAGTTGCATCAGGAGTGGTGTAGACAGTTATTAGAAAAAAAATTCCTTCTCCAATACCATTGTCAAACACTGAATCAGTCTGCCCAGAGAAGTGGTCGAGTCATCATCCCTGAAGATATTTTCAAGATATATGTAGATGTGGTGCTTGGGGACATGGTTTAGTGCCAAACTTGGCATTTGCTGGGTTAACTGTTGAATTCAATGATCTTAAAGGTCTATTGCAACTTAACAATTCTAAAATTTTATTGTCGGCCCAGAGAATCTCCCAAAAACTGCAGTTGTGGGTGCTCTAACCTATTTTCCACAAGTCTGTAGGTTCTTACATTGACAGATGACAAGACATAGAGTTATGAAAACCTTTGACATTAGTTGAGATTCTTTATCTGCAAGGGCAGGGTCTGTCATTTTAAGCTTTGCTAAATAATGCGTGCTGTCCACACCAATCGAAATTGTAGTCACAGACAGTCTCCATTCCTCTCTAGGACAAAAGATCTGGTCATACTATTCTAGACAGGACATTTGGTCCTATTGCTTCCAAGTTCTTTTCTCCCTTTTCTAAATATGCTCCTTTATGCTTTCTTTTCATGCTTAATTTCAGCCATGGTGATATTAGTTTACTGCTTGAAGCCCTATATTTGCCTGGAAAAGAAAAAACTTGTGCTTAGAATGGGTACTTAAATAGAGTTATGAAGGACTGTTTTTCCAAGTGGATGTTAAGGAACTCTACTTAGTAAAAACTTTAGATTCTGGAGTTCATATTTCACAGTACAACAATGTATTTCATATCTTAAGGTCTTTTTCTATGGTCTGTCCCATAGATTAGCCAAGAAATACATATTTTGTGGTAGTATTGATGTAAAGAGTGAAAAAAATCCTTATTCTTGCATTCTTAGGAATCTGCAGTTAAAGGAAATAGATACTCTGTTGTTCGAGAAGTGCTTGGACAACACTCTGGGGCACATGCTGTAATTTTGGGGGTTGTCCCATGCAAGGCCAGGAGTTGGAACTTTGATAATCCTTGTGGATTCCTTCCAACTCAGGATATCCTATGTTTCTGTAATGCTATTGACAGGCATGGTAATCTATATTTAATGAAAAAGAAAACAGAGGAGTTTTTTTTAAAGAAACCTTTTTCACCATCAAAATGAAGATGTAAAATTGCAGTGACTTCCTAGCAGCACAAAGTCATTACATTAAGTAATAATCTCATGTATTTTTTTTTTGAGTCTTGTAGCTGTATGCTAAATGGTATGTTCTCTCAATGTGGATAGACAGAAGCAGAACAGATAACAAACCCAGCAAATGCCATAAACTAGCTGAGTGATTAGACTATTTAACGCATGACCTACAAACCTGAAAAATAGAGAGGTGACCAGATTACTTAGCAAAAATTAAAATTTATTTGATGGTTCCAAATAATCATCAGCAGGTCTGCAAGATTAATTTACCAATCTCTTTTGTATGACTCTCTTCCCTCTATAACCCCAGCTCTGCTTTTGCATTTTTACCACTTACCATGCATACCTGTTTCAGCCCTCATCAGAGTAGCACTAATATTTATTTCCCTTTCCTGTAATAAAATTAACTGAGCAAAAGTCACTAGAAGTATGGCTGCCCAAACTAGATGTCATGGTAGATGAAGGAAGAGCAATTTAGGAGGAAACAGTAGTGCAATACCTTTTATTTTCAGTGTCGGCCAACTATACCTGGGCTGTTCAGGAGAACTTCATCTATGCATGCTGCTAAATCAAATGGTTTCTGTAGAATATCAGTGTTAGTTTTCAGCTGTCCAAATGTAAATACGTTCAGTATTTTCCTATGTTTTGATATTTTCATTTCCATTAAATTATTCCCTTTGTTAGTTACAGGTAGACTTGTTACTTAATTGTGAATGAGAAATGTGGACTGTTGCGATATTACAGTAGAAAATATTCTTGGAAAAAATACGAAATAATGTGATATATGTAGAATCAGTACTGTTGCAGCACTCACCCTGGAGAAGAAAATCCAGGGTTTTTGGTGCAGAAACTCCCAATTTAGGATCATGCATACAGTTTTCTCTCCCTACATGTCTGCCAGTCTTGTAGTAGTAAGATACAATAGTGTGTCCTGTGAAAGGCAAGAGACCTTAGTGTCTGAATGGAAGGAAAGTGTATGTGTGAATAATACATCTCAATTATTTTAAAAATTATGTCCTTATTGCCTTTAGATTTTGAGGTGCATACTTGGAAGAATCTGGCACCTTACATTCTTTTCCAGCATGTCGCCAATAACAGTTTTCTATCCCAGTGTGAATGAAAGAGTGCAACAGTCACACTTGTACAGTCAATGTTTTACCACTTCTTACACTGGTACCATTCTCTCAATAGTGAGGAGAATAGCCTAATGCAGAACAGAAAAATTTCTTCCTACTATTTCCTTGGGAATTTACATGATGAATTTGAATACATGATCAGATTCTTTCTCTTCTTCAAATGTGTTATCAAGGGCTTACATGGTATTAGTTCTGCTTACATTGTTAGGTTCAGGGAGACTCAGCATAAATTGAAAAAAAGCAACTTTTTTTAAGTTAATTTGCCTCTCTCCCTAGTTTTTGAAAGAAAGCTAAAGAAATTACTGGTTACTTTAAAGTTATGTTTTCTTGTCTGTGACATATGTACTGCTGTATTAATTTGCCACTGTGAGATCTTGTTATTCTGTTTTTCAAATCTGCATGGTTTATTTCTTTCTTAGTTTTTTCTCTTCCTTATTTAATTTTTTTGCCTGTTGTACTTTGATGTCATGCTGAGCATTGTCCAAATATAGGTTGAGGTTTTTTTCTTTCTTTTGTCCTCTCCAGCTGCGGATAAGTTATTATCCATTGCTTGGACTGATTTAAGATTTTAAATGTATGCTGCCACAAATTCTAAATATTTTGAATGTTTCGGTTTCCAAGCTTTATTTTTTTTATAGTAGGAATTTTAAAACCTGATTTGTTTCAAACTGATTTCTTGCAAAATATGCCAAAATGGAATTCATGTGCACCCAATGCTCTTTTCAGGTTTCTGAAAGCTCTTTTAAGTGCTTCTAACTATATAAAACAAGAAAAAAATTCTATAATGTGAAATGAACCATACAATGCCCTCTAACTCACTCTCCATGGAAGAGTCTGGGGTTACATAAACTTTTTTGCCAACCCATCACTAAAACTGCATTTTTGTCATGGCTGTCAGAAGAGTGATGGATTCCATGATTTTTTGTGTTTTTTAAAGAATATCTATGACTTTTGACATTGGGGTTTTTTGTATGTTTGTGGGAGGATGTGATGGTAAATAGTTTGAACCATTTACAATGAGAACTTTCAGAGCTGCCAAGTTAAGCTTTGAGCTCCATGGGAAGCAAATGGAGAACAGGAGCCCAGCAGCAGTTCTGCAGTGACACACAGGATGCAAACTCTCAGTGAGAACTTCTGCTTCTTCCAGAGGTAGTGAGGCATCCACTTCCTCAGGAGAGCGGGGATTTTTTAATACTGTTACTTAGAAAGGTCAATAACTATAGTTATACAGTGATTGCTGTTTGAGATCATGCTGTGGTTCTCAGAGCAGATTCCACTCTGCTTTTTGAGGGGTTTTTGCCTTTTTTGGTGGAGTAGAGTACTTGAGCCTCTTGGTGTAAAAAAACATGGCTTTTGACAATGTGCAGTGCATTGCTGTAGTCTTTAACTTCATCTCATGCTCTTAGCTTTTGAAAAATACCTGAGGAAGAACTCCACACATGGTTGTTGATTATAGACAATTGAATCAATGTCAGTAAATGCTGCTTTATGTTTTGCTTTGAAAATATGATAAATCAGAATAGCAAAATCATTCAGTTTGTGGATTTAGTAGTTCCTGAATTTGGCTGAGACTAGGGTTTGCAAATAACTTCAGGGACATAAATTAAAACTGCATTGGATTAAATAACAGTTTAGAAATTCAATCTATTTTTAGCTTAAATGCATCCGTATTTTTTCACTTGTCTGTGTACATGTTACAGTGCTTCATCATTTGATACCTAGCAGATTTTTGGATGACAGACTGGCTTTCAAAAGGAAGCAAAAAATAACAGGCGACTAAGTACTACTACAACTTTGTACTACAGATTGGTCTTTTATCAAGAGAAGTATTTGACATTCATGTATGAAGTCCTCATGTTAAATGCTGTTTGCTTAAGATAACCTATGGTACTTCATGATCTGTCTCAATTGATCTAAACTTATGATTGAAAAGAGATGCAAAACTAATCATGCTTAATCAAGAAGTATTTCAGCCCACGCATACTTTCTTGTAATGAAAGGGTCCGTTAGGGGGGTTTTGTCTGTTAGTCTAGGTAAACTTGAGTTTTGCAGTTGGTGTTGTACAGCAGAGTACAGGGACCTTAGGTCAGGCAAGCTTCTACTTAATAGACCCAATGTATTGAGGCATCATTTATTCTCAGAGATGTCCAGCAGTCCTCTTTGTCTCAGAGGTACGATTACACACAGGAATATTTCTTCCATCAAGTATGTCAGATTTCTGCAGAAGAGTACAGAAGGAGTTTTATCTGTTTATTAAAAGGATTGTATGGGTTTTCTAAAAAAATATTTACTATGCATTTATAAAATGTGTAGGTCAGGAATAAGATGCAACCATTTGATCCTTTGCAGATTTTGCAGAGCCTAGAAGAGACTGGGAAGAGAGTATTTCCTTGTAGGTCTGCATGTTTCTGACATTAACTCAAGTAACCATGCAGTTTATTACATTTGTCTTAATACTTGAGCTGAAATAGTCTAATAGTATTCAAACTTTGGAAACTACAGCATATTCAAAGAATTTTCACCAGATTTTTCTTTTGAAATTTTTGTAGAAAAATAACCAAAATTACAATGTTTGAGCAAACCACGCTCTCTGTGTGTGAGTTAGCAAATTTTGCTTAATTGTCATCTTCATACTTGATTGTCCAAAGAGATAGTATGTGATGGAAACTTTGATGAGATATCTATAATTTGCTCATTTCTTTTTATATAAAAGTCTGTGTTCTGTTTTATGAATCTTAGTTAACTTTGGGCACTATAGATTTTTGAATGCTTGGCAAGGAGGTATGTTTATTTTGGCTAAAGATATGGAAACACGAATATTTCCTTTTTCCCATCGTGTAAACTAGCAATGGAAAAAAGCATGGATTTTTGGACCTATTAGATCATCTAGTCCAACCTTCATTATACCATGATTTGTCCCATTTACCCTTTTCATAAGCCCAGTAATCCATGTTTTTTGAAGGCAGAAGTTGTGCTCAATTCCAGAATATGTTTTGAAGAAGTGGGTATCATGATATGAAGACAAGAAAATGTGGAGAATATAATTCTTCTTTTGGCAGTTCGTTTTCATGAGTGGATATACCTTCTGTAAAGCATTTGTGCCCCATTTGCTTCCAGCAGCTATCTATTTTTGCTTTTCTCTGCTAATGTTAGTCCTCATATCTCAGTGTTATTTCCTCTTATTTCATTTGTACACTTATACTGTCTATCTTCTTAGTTGTTTTCTCTTGGAAAGACAGAATAGACAGTGTTGTCTACTCACTGAAGTTCCAGGTAACTGGAAACAGGTTTATTTTAAAAGAGGAAGATCCAAGGAAGTATAGACCAGTCAGTTTCACCCCTGTGTGAGGTAAGATCCTGGAGCAGCTTCTCTTGGAAACTCTGCTAAGGCACATGGAAACAAAGGGGTGATTGGCAACAGCCAACACGGCTTTGCTAATGGCAAATTGTGCCTGACAGTTCTGGTGACCCTCCATTTCAGGTGACGGCATCAGTGAATGGGGCAGAGCTACTGACATCCCCTACTGGACTTAGCAAAATGTTTGACACTGTCCCAAATGACATTCTTGTCTCTCAATTGGAGAGGCATGGATTTGAGGGCTGGACCACTGGGTAGATAAAGAACTGGCTGGATGGCCAGCCACAAAGAGTTGTGGTCAAGGGCTAATGGTCCATGTGGAGACCAGTGATGAGTGGTGTCCCTCGGGGTCAGTGCTGGGGTCCATACTGCTCATCATCTTTGTCAGGGACATGGACCGGGATCAAGGGCACCCTCAGCAAGTTCACTGACAGCACCAGGCTGTGTGGGGCAGTTGACTCCCTGGAGGGAAGGGATGGCATCCAGAGGGACCTGGACAGGCTTGAGAGCTGAGCCAGTGCAAACCTCATGGGGTCAACAAAGCAAAGTGCAAGGCCCTACAGCTGGGTTATGGCAATCCCAGACACACCAACAGCTTGGGCAGAGAAGTGACTGAGAGCAGCCCTGCTGTGAAAGATTTGGGGTGATGGTAGATAAAAAACTCAACATTAACCAGTTCAGAAAGCCAAGGAAATCCTGGACTGCAACAAAAGGAGCATGGCCAGCAGGCAGGGAGGTGATTCTACCCCTTTGCTCTGATAAGACCCCTGCTGGAGTGCTGCAGTCAGCTCTGGTGCCCCCAAAATAATGACAACTGCTGGAGCAAGTCCAGAGGAGGCCATGAAACTGGTAAGAGGACTGACACACCCCCTCTGAAGACAGGCTGACAAAGTTGTGGTTGTTGAGCTCGGAGAAGAGAAGATTATGTCGGGACCTCAAAGCAACCTTCCAGTATCTGAAAGAACCAGCAGGGAAGCCCAAAATGGGAATGTTCATCAGGAACTGGAATGATAGGACAAGGAGTAATGGGCACAGACTGCAAGAGAGGAAATTTAGGTTCGGTATTAGGAGCGTGTGAGGTTGGTGAGACAGTTGGAACAGGTTGCCCAGGGAGGTTGTGAATGCTCCAACACTGGCAGTGTTCAGGGCCAGGCTGGCCAAGGCCTTGAGCAACCTGGTCTAGTGGGAGTTGGCCCTTTCCATGGAAGGAATGGTTGCAACTGGATGATTAAGGTTCATTTCATCCCCTTAGCATTCCATGACTCTATGATTCTTTATAGAAAGTATTTTCATCAGTAGCTGAGCCATTTTTTTGCTCTCTTCTCTGCTGCCTGTGAAGTTGCACTTGTTAACAAACTATATTCCATACACATCTTTAATAATTGAAAATTTATCACTTACTTTTTACAAAATACCCTCTTTTTTTCCCTTATATTTAGTAGTTTGTAGATACCAAGGCAATTAGTCAATAGAATTGGTGGATAATCCTGAATCACTTTGCAAAGATTGGCATATTCTCAGTCTTCTGATTTTCATATGATAAATCAAAAGATGAGACAGAGTCACTCAACTAATCCAATTGGAAATTTAAAGAGAAGTTGACAGATTAAAATGTATTTATTATTCCATTTAATGAATTCCAACAACTTCCTTTACAACTGATGGACTGAAAAATTGTGCACCGTTTTTGCCGTTTGTGTAGCACGATTCTGGTTTTTGCCAAACACAGAGAGGTATTTTCTTATTTATGTGTTCGTATCCCTCGCTGCATGTAGTGTTTTTCAATTCGAGTTGCTGCATTCAGTTTCCCAGTGAGCCAGTGTGAGGTTTCTACCAGTGTTGTCCTTTTTATGTGTTGCAGATTTGTGATTTGGGGCCAACTAACTTATGCCTTTAAGGATTTTGAAATGCAATCACAATTTCTTTTTTTTTTAGTATTCTCAATTTTGTAATAATTCTACAATCCTTCTGTAATTTTTATCAGTGTTGGAGAACCAGCTCAAATGTCACACTGTTTTCATTTGCTTTTGAGCCAGTTTGCTCTTATTTTCTTTTATTTTAGTTTATGATCAGTGGTCTCTAGGCAGTTGTTCTCAATTCAAGAACTGACTAACCTTCATCTTATAGTGAATTCCAGAATACTTTGTGTTGGATGCAAGATCAATGGTTAAAAGGTCATATAGTACTCCTTAAGCTATTTTTATCAGAACTTCCATTATGATTTCTGATTTTTCTCTCAGTGCCTTATTAACAGATAGTTTTAGAGTATTGTACTTCTTTTGTTTGTGGTTTTGTTTTGTAGACAACATCTCTAAATATTCTGTTTTCAGGATGTTCAGGGGTTTTTTAGTTATCAGGCTGGTCTGCAGGCCTGGAGAAATCTTCAGCTTCAAAAGTATTTTAAAATAATTTCACTTTCCTGAATTTCTCTTACTCTATGCTATCTCTTTTAACTAGAATTCTAGTCACTGATTTCCTCCTAGAGTTCTCAGCACTCCATGTGTACTGATCCTGTAGGTTTCAATAATGTCAATTATATCAGTTAGCCAATTATACCAATTAATGTCATATCACTTGTATCACTTGATACTTCGAATATGGGATCATTCCTACTAGAAATGAGGATGTTGCAGTAAATTTATGTAATCTAAATGCAGAAGGGCTGTATTAGGTCATCTAGTCTGTCATCTCATCAGAGGGGGATAATACCCTTTCATATTCTCTAAAATCGTGTTGAGAACAAAATGTTCCAAGTAATGGTACTTCCATTGTGTCTCTTAATTATTCCACATACAGATATGTTTTCCAGCAGCAAAATACCTTTGTGTCTGTGTGTTTGTGTTTTTCCTATTGAATTACTAAGTAACTGAATTTCAAGGTACTAGCAACTGTCTTGGTGAATCAGATCTGTTTCAGCAATGTATTTCTGGTTTTGCTAGTTTTGTGCCCTGTTTTTTCAGACGGCCGTGCCTTTCCTAAAATCCAACTTATATGGATGCTTCTAAACAGGGATCTTTCATGCAACTCTGATATCTTTTTCTATTTTTATAAGGACTGCTTCAGTAAGTGAGTTCATGTCTTAGCCCTGTATATTTTCCACTAGAATGTTGAACCATACTAATTTCATTGTCTCATTCACTGTTGATCCACTATTCTTCATAGTGTACTGACATTTTACATGACTATGTAATCATAATCTTGGAAAAGTGGAAGAGGGTAATCTGAAATACCATTTCATTAAAAAGTTGGAATCTTAATGTGTTATGGCTCTATTTAATATTTTTTTTAATCTCTCTGTGTGTGTGGATAAAAGTTGTTGATATAGCTATCTTCGTAATGTTTTTTCCTCACTCTTCTCCCTGAAGTCAGGTTACAATTCCTTCATTTATTTGTTGATCCGGTGTTTTCATATACATAAAATACTTTAACAGTTACTTTTTTTGTTGTTACTAAAAATTATCGTGGATTAATCATGAATGGTTCAGTGCAGATACTTGACATCACACAGTGAGAAGTTACATAGTTGGCCCGTATCTGTTTCTCTCCTTTGGTGCTAAGCTGTTGACTCTGCTTAAAGTTGGCAGTTTCTGTGCATGGTTGATCACTAGCTTATACACTGGCAGCAAGTAAAAAAAAAATGCAACGGTACAGCTGTAGTCATGTGAGTTCAAAAACTTAGAACAAGATTCAAAAAATTGCTTTAAATATTTAGTGAGCTTAAATGGAAGTAGGTACGGTTCTGTTTACTGTTGTAAGTTTTGATAGTTGTTCCTACATGCAGTGCATACAGTTCACCTTTTGGTGGAGACATAGCATGTTCTGCAAACATTTCAGTAAAAGCTGCTGACTCATTGAATTCAAAAGGCTAGGCTCTGGGTTGTGTGGTAAGAGGAGAGGCTTGTTAAGACTGAAACTGGAGACAGACAAAACACTGTCCAGGTCTTAGAACTTCTTACGAAATACATAAACATGTAGCACAGAATGGAGGTGAGGGAAGGAGGTATCTTAAGGAAATTAAGTTAGAGGAAAAGGATGCATTTTAATGAAAACTCACTATGTGTGCTGGAAATGTCTTTTATATGCCCCCCAAGAAGATGAAAGGGTGCTTTTTTCTTTTCATGAATTGAGACTAAAACATAGCATCACTACCCGGCTGGAGACTCCTGTGGGACAGGTGTGGTCAGAAAAAGACTGCTAACACTGAAGAGGAGAGTCTGAGTGAGCAATGTCTTGAGGCAGTTAACATTCACTGTTTTATCGCATGTTTTTGCACTCATTTCCAGACCAGCATTTTTATAAAGCTTAGCTTGCTGTGTTTTAGGTTATTGATTTGAAGTTCTTTGCATATAATTCCTGCTCATCTTTATTGAAAAATAGCATGAAAAAGCTGCATGATATTAAGTTAATCTAACAGTCGTGAAAAGGAACATGGACAAGCCACAAGTTTCCAATTACAGGAACAGCAGAAGAGCAAGTTATTTCTTTCATTGTTTCTATACTTGAAAATATTAAATATGTAATACCAGTTTAACTCAGTCTAAGTTTTAGTTTTTGAGTTCAAAACAGATAAGGCACAAAGCAGCAAATCTCATCTTCAAGTGGTATCATGAATTGGGAATTTTTTAAGAACAAATATGTGATACCTATGCCCACCCAAAATTAAAACAATACAAAACCCACCCAAATGAAGTCCTGAAACGTGACTAAAAATACATCTGTAGCAATAATCTCAAAATACCTCATGGAATCTGTGCATCTTCAATACTAAAAAATATTCCGTTAAGAAGTACTGTTTAATGAATTATTACTTTTGTCCTTTATTTCCTTCAGCCCATCACTTAATATGTACACCTTTGTAGGTTTTGGGTATATATGAGAGAACGTATATGCTCTTTTTATTCTTCTGGCTGTTAGCCTGTCTGATGAGATACCACACTTGTCAGCTAACTAGAGCAACTGATAGTTTCACAGACAAAATTATTTCTGCATTTCCCAACATAGCAAGTGGGTCTCCACTCCTACTGACCCTTTAGACATATTCTGTATGTATTTACCAATCTCTAAAATGTAATGTCTTCATTCTTAAAAATAATGTTTAGTGGTCTGCTGTGCAGATTTTTCAAAATCACTTTTTTTTTTTTTTCCCCCTCAACCAGATTAATTTTTTCTCCTAAGGAATTCCTAAAGCCATTCCTTGCCTGCATAAGCCAGTTTAGTTTGCATTGACATGGGATGCAAGATTGCCAGTTGTCCTAGAGGTAGCTTCATCCAGACTAGCACCATGAGCTATATTCAGTTATTGTTCCAGTATTAACTTTTTTAAATATGATGTAGACACTGCACTGAGTTTGGTCCCTGAAATATTCTTTCGTGATGTGCATTTGAACTGCAGGGTTGTTTTTTCCTATTCTGTATAAACAAGTATTTTTATTCATTTAATATTGTCTTCATATTTAAAGGCAATTAAAACTGGAGAGGAAAAAAAGTTACATTTTGTGTGCATGTATAAATAAACCCAACTTGATGGTGGCTTATGCTTAATTTTGACAAAATAAGCATGTAAAAATTGTGAATGGCCATTCTTTCTTTGTTGCCACTTGATGGTGTTGCTCACTTGGAAGATGGTTTCTTGATAAGGATTTTTAAAGTAATGCTTAATATTCTTGCTCATCTTGAAGCACTCAGCAAGGTTGTTTTTTAAAAAGAAAAGTAATTTATTCTCCATCACTCTTGAGAATTATTGACTGTGAGGGTATCAATACCACCATATGTAACAATTTATGCTATTTCAAGCTGGATCCTGTTTTAGCATGGAAAGGATGCAGTCTTTGCCAATGTATTTCCAAGCTATAGGCAATCAGAAAAGTGGGGTTGCGCTACAGATGCAACATGGAAATACAGAGCACAAAATCACAAGATTATCTTTAGAAATTAATGTAGTTCTGCTCTTCTTTTTAACTGTTTTGGTAAGTGGGAGTAGAGAAAGACAGTGGGAAAAACAAGAAGACAAGAAGGGCCTATAGGTTAACATCTGCTTACACATGGTATCAGCTGGGGAGTTGTGGATATTATGGCAGAGGATGAGCAACACAGGAGGCTTTTGAGGATGATGAAGTTTGAGTTTCTATCCGGATTTTATCACAGAATTCCAATCCAGACAAAAGGGGCAGGAAAACAGAAAGCAAAAGAGTGTATGGGGGAGGAGCTGAGAAGTATTTATGTACAAACCTAGACTATTATGGGAGTGCAGTGACCCTTCTACACCACAGCAGATGCATGAAAGGCAGTTGCCTGAAGTTTTTTACTTGTCTTGTAGTAAACTCAAACTTTCTTATTCCTTGTGCACATGGAGTTAGAATGGAGTCAAAACACACAGTCTTACACAGTTGTGTGAGATTGATCTCCTGTTGGAGAAAAGTAGTCAACAGTGAACATGTGCTGTTGGCATTTTTGATTTACTGAATGTCAGGGCATTTTGAGCTAGTTGTTGATATTACCTATACCCAAGGCAGATTCTGTATGTTTCTGTAATACCAGTTAGCACACTCTTGTAAAGAAAGAAGTCAAGAACTGACATTCTTTTCTTTTTTCCTATGTTGCCCTTTCTAATGCAAAGGAAGACAAGACTTTAATCATCACCTAGGGTGAATTTCATTTTGTATTACTTTTTCTTCTCTCAAATCTAATACATTTCTGTTATCCTTCTGTAATTTCAAGGCATCAGTCCTCTCCAGAAGCAGCAAATTCCGTTACCTTTATAATACAATTGTAATTTTCTGTTTTAAGGAGGCATCTTTGAAACTTAGCTTTAAAAACTACATATTCACTTGTCTCTTCTTTCCTAAATGCTCTAGAATGTATTTCTAGAGAGTTGTGAACTGCTTTATTTCTGCAGACTACTTATCATGAAGATAACACATTACCATATACTGCCAGGGGTGTGGATGCAGTTACTACTTACACCTCTCTCCAAAGGAATTGATTTTCTAGTTTGTTGGGATTTTTGATAGATCTGATGCTGTATTTTAGTGATATTTATATGACATCTGTTACTGGCTAAGCCTGCACTACCTTGCTTTGCTTTCTAGAGAAACTTAAAGCCATAATTTTTAAGGCAGTGTTCGTTCTCTGTTAGTATGAAATCCTTTGTGTAGAAAATGCTGAATATCATGAGGTACAGGAAAATGAAGTAATTACAAGACTACTTCTTTTTCTAGTGCCCTACTTTGTGAAATGTAGCCAAGAAGTTAAATATTCCTCTATGAGAAGTATTTATTAATTTTGCCCTACCTACTTGAGCAATTTTTACTGCTTTCTTATGAATGTTAAAGAAATTAATTTGTCATAGGGTTCTGACATATCTGCTAAGTGTCAGGGGTGGGTAGGAAGGGCAGACATGAAGCATGGAAAATGAAAAGACATTACTGTACTTTAGTAGAACTCACTTCTGATGCTACTGGTTTCATTCTTTTGCATATTTTAAACTAGTTGTGGAAAAACTTGTTCTTGATGAATTAACCCTTCTTTTTGACTTTTAAAGTAATTTTAATTAAAGTATTGATAAAAGTGTACATAGTATGGCTTTTCAATGTCTCATACAAGTCAGAAATGTTAAATGAATCCATTCCCTTTTTTTTTGTATGTTTTTTACTGGATCAAAAATTGTGCAATAATGTGCAATTTTGAAGGTTGCTGCTTTCTTTGTAACAAGGGCTTAATCTTTTGTAAGAATGAAAGAATGATGACACAGATATACAAAAGACAGTATTTGGCAATAGTTTGCATAAGGGTGGATTGTTAAAAGGAAGAAGACGGTAGAACAGTTTGAAAAGAAAAATAACTGGTAGAAAGGCAGGAAAAACTGTTGCAAGAGTATCTACTGGAAAACTCATGAACCATGAGCCAAAACTGATGTCAAACACATTAATGTCTCATTATGATGAATAACCAAGTAAGTATCAAGGACTTTTTAACCTAAAATAAATGCTAGCATTGAATTCACTGGATATTAAATTTTTGCTGTATTTTTTAGTTTTAAGTTTTAATGTCAGAAATCATCTGGTTGGTGTTTATCTTATCTGTTAACGTAGTGAAACAGAAGAGTTTGTGGGATGCTTGCAGTTGCACTGACACAGAAGAGAAGCTGTTAAGGACAAGACAAATCAATGTTATTTTTGTGAGGGAAAAGGGGTAGTTATTTTCCAAGCTGCATCCAAGCTACACAAAGTTATGTTAAGTACCTACAGAAAGAGTGTGTGAAAGAGCTGACTAGCTGCCAGCCTAATGCAGGTTTCATTATCAGGAAAAAACAGATTTTTGAGGAAAGAAAGCCTGCAAAAGAAGGTGTGAACAAGCTTAAAAAAAAAAAAAACAAACTGAGAACAACAGGTGGAGGC
>WBMY01005690.1:118424-154901 GCA_013397315.1 Donacobius atricapilla
AAGCTTAAAAAAAAAAAAAACAAACTGAGAACAACAGGTGGAGGCAGCCTGCATGAATGATATATTTATGTAGCTGTGAGACATAAACACATGGGCACAGCAGCTTCTATATAAACGTGGAGTTCAATTTTTCTTTATTTGCAATGTGCAGTTTTTAAGTGGAATGTACTTTAAAAATGTTCTAAACTTATAATTAATAGTTCCATGTTTTCATGGTTTTGGGAACACTTCGATCATGTTATGCCTACCAAAATCCAATAAACTGTTCCTGATTTTTAAGGGCTTGTGTTATATACACAGTTCTTAAAGCAAACTAGTTGTCAGGTTTTAACTCAATGATTTCCTATTAGTGCTTTCTTGTATAGTAATCACTTCAATGGGTCACTTAAAAAAGGTATTGGCTGTTATTGAAATCCCGTGTTGAGAAAGATCCTGAAGTAGGGAAATCCTTTGGAAAGTAATAAGTTACAAGAAAGTACTTCATGTGTTACTTGCTTTGCTATTAAAGCTTTGTTTAACTGAGTTTGGTTTTACTAATTGTGAAATGCTCTGCAGTATATGTCAGTGGTAGAAATCATTATTTATCTTTTCTTTATTTTGTTCTTGTAAGACTTATTTTAAACAAAATGTGCAANTTTTAATGCATTTGTGTGCTAAACAAAAAATCTGTTTCTAAGGTATCCATGCTACTTTTCATTATTTCTTGAATTTCATTCAGTTTAGAAATACAACTGAATATAGTCTTAACCAAGTGCCTTCTGGCTTGGCTTACCAAAAATCTTCAAGTTGAATTGACATGGTGCTACAAGATCAATTGCCTTGAGAAGCTGTAATTGGCATTTTAATTTAATGGTAAGCTAATATGCTTTATTTCATATTTGTCATTGCCTGAGAGTATATTCAGTTATAACTGGTCAGTGTACACAGGGTCATTTCTGAATTGTAGTGTCTAGTTATGCCTGAGGATGTACAATAGCATATTTCTTATGGGAGTTTTCAACGAACAAAACCAGAGAAGTTCCAAGATGCTGAAAGGAAGAGAGAATCAGAATATTTGAACTGGATATCAGAAGTATTTTCCAAATTATGAAACATAAGGAAATGATTGTTTCAGATATTTATACTAAGAATACCAAAAAGTGGTACGTGTCTCATAGAAATGAGGAAGCAGATAAACTGAGTAACCTAGTAGATCTTCTGCATTTTCTTCATCCAACTTTAAAAATCATTTGCTACAAATTTTGAGGTATCCCTTTTTAGCTGTTCCAAAAATCAGTTTAACATTTGTCATGCCATTTTTGCAGTAGATATTCAGCCCGGACTGGTATGACCAGAATATTAATTCCACAAATTTTTTTAAAGAGAACTGTGAATATAGACACAATGCTGTCTTTAATTAATTTTGTTTTCATTGTCTATGGGTTTCATGCTACTACTTGGTTCTTCCTATTGACTAACTGCACTTTTAACTATCTTCCCTAGAATTTTTTTGTTGCACGTTTAAAGACAGAGTTCATTTCTGCCCATATTTTAGTTTTTATAAGTCTGTTAATGCATTTCTGTTTTCTTATTGCAGATAACAATTATTTAGTGTCTGCAGATTTTTATTAATATACTGTTTATTGTCTGATTTGTAAGTTAGCCAAGTCAATTCATCCATAATAGCTAGTGAAGAAGCAGAGTTGTGAGAAATACTAATAAATTCACAACAAAAATGATCACTGAAATAGAAGATTTATGGCACTGAATGAATGATGACAGCATAAAAATCAAAAGAGCGAGAGCAAATATTTCTGAAATAATCTGGTTACAGATTATTAACATGCTTATCTTATGTGTGTTGCATCAATATAACTGCAGCTCAGTCATTATGTGAAATGAAACACTTTTTACATGACTAGTATTTAGTCTGAGCTTAAATGTAATTCCACTTTTGTAGGAGTGCGGTGCATCTGTATTAGCAGACACACAATGATTAAAAAAAAAATCTGCTAGCAGATGGTGTTCAACAAAGACTACTATTGTTTCAGTATGAGATGCTTCAAATGTTCTGGGCATTTAGCCCAGACAGAGCCATTTTTCCTATAGTATGTGATCAGGCAATAACAAAAAGAATGAAAATAGAGGTGTCAGTCCATATAAAAATATTTTTATAACATAATGTATCTAACAAGTCAGTGGCAATTATTAAACCAAGTTAAATTAACAAAACTGATCAGATCATTCTTTTTACATTTTCATGTCTCTCCAAACAGTTACTTGGCATTCTACCTTCTAGGAAAAAAGAGTTTGGAAAGTTAAGCTACCTGCTGGTACTGTTTAAATGCCCACAGATAACATAACTCAAGCTGCCTGGTGCCTGAAACTGAGTGTTGGGGCAATCAACAGGAACAATAGAAATCTGTTCAAACAGAAAATCCACAAATCCCAAGGATTTGGAGCCTCCCTGTGGATTTTCCACAAATTTTGCTGTTTTCAGCAGAATATAAGCTTTTATTTTAAAGGTGAACTGCAAAGCTGAAAAGAAAATTGAGTTAATAAAATACGAGTTGAATCCCCTGCTCTCCTTTTGCAGCCTCCTAACTGAGGCTGTGGGCCACATGTGTTTCAAGTTTTTCTTTTTATAAAAAAAAAAAGCATCAACAAACTTTGTGTTTAAATATCATCTAATACTTACTTGTTGACCTCAAGAATAAGCCTCATCTCAGTAATCTATTAACTCTGAAGAATTTATTAAATCCATTATTTTGTTTTCTTCAAGCGATGTCTGCCATCCTTCAATTTAGTCTTACTTTCTTTTTTTTTTCATTTAACCCTTTAGAATATGAACTTTTGAGCATACAGCTGTAACATTCTGTTTATAAGGATATTACAGACATAAAATACTTTTAGAATAAAATGTGGTACAGCTGGCTTGAATGAGGACTGACTACTGAGTTTAGTTTGCAAGCATTTTTCCAAGTCTTTTTAGATTTAAATTGTAAAAAATCAGATGGACTCTCACAAAAAATTTGATTTATGGTAACTTAAGTGACATGAGAGTGTTTTATATGAAACATTTCAATTGACATTGCTTACTTGAGCATATTTAGTAATAATCTTTAGTAGTTCAATAAAAACAGGAACAGGATTTTACTAACTAATCAACAAATGAAAACTAGATCCCAAAATGCTGATAATGATAAAAGAGAAGTAACTAATACTCTCTATATTATAATAGTATGTAGTATACTGTACTATATACTCTATGTATTATCATGCTAAATAAATTTTGAAGTAAAAACCCCTTAATTAATGTGTATGTATTAATTTTTATGTTGTTATGCATAGACTTCATGATTGAAAGGAATTTTTTTAATACAAGGAAAATGTAACACTGAGGATCATGAGACCCATTATCTGTGTCCAGTGATCTTTATTGTTTTAGCATTGATTAACAAGTGCAGTGAAGAAATTAAACATAAAATGAAAAGTGAAAAGAATATTGGTAACTTTTTTGCTTTATGTTGTTGTAGAAAAACTACTTCTTCGTATGGTCTTCTTATATTTTTTCTTTATAATACTTTTTTTTTTTCCTTAGCTGTCCATAAATGTTCTTTGCCAGTAATTCTAATAAGAAAATATAAAGAAAGGGGCATGTTTTGATGGCTAAGTGCAGATATAATTGTTATTTTAACTGTCTGTCTGACTTTTTAAGCACCAAATTTTATTGGCTTATTGGTAGACTTTAGTATTTTTACCTGTACTCTATGATTCTAAATTCAAAGCAGCTTAGAGATAATACACTACTTAGTGCTGAGAGGTTGAGGCAAATAGACTCCTGTAAATTATAAGACTTTTTCACAAAAGAGAGCTGACCCTTAATGTTTCTGTACTTAATTAAAACCTGTGTTACAAGCTTTGTTATGATGCCACATGCCTGTTTTGTTCCCAAATTAGAGATGAACCAGTTACCAGCTTTTTGTTCCTTAACTCAAATGAACACTGTCTTCAGCAGGTCACAGAAATATTTCTGTATTGTTACAGCTGGTTTTTTTGTCTGTTTAATGGAACTTGTCTATACCAAGAATAATTTGCATTACTACATAGACTGTAGAATACTGCATGGTTACAGTACATGAGTTATACTATGTAGTGTATTATTTAAGCAATAGTAATTGCATGTTTATTAAATCAAGTACTATATTTGCATGTTAAAAATATTACTTATGTGACAACATGTTTATATGTGATGTATAAATGCCCTCTACAGCCTTCTACTGATCAAATTAATGTCAGTGGTGGCATTATGACAAGAATCAAACCGTTCTTGTGATATGAGCTGTGAAAATGTTACCTGTGTCAGCTTCAATATAAAAGTTAGTCAACTGTTTTATAATTAATTCAGCTAGTAAGGACAAAAACTTAATTTACCAAAGCCTAAAAAGATGAAACTTGCAGGATATTTCCTGATGGAAGCAGTTGTACATGGGATAAAATGCACGCTACATAGCACCTGTCTTCCAAATGTTCAAACATAAGGTTAGTTTTCCTTCTTTCCTCATACAACTAGTTGTTTGGAAATGTTTCAGCCTCAACATTTTAATCCTATGTAATGAACAAATATGTCCTAAATATGTCCTTTTTTTTTTTGGAGGGGGGGGAGGTTCACTTTATTTCATTTTGAGATAGGTATAATACTTTAAACTATACTTCTAATAACCCAGTAGAATTATTTATATATGAAGCAGTGTATAAAAACGGAGTATTGGAGACTGCACTTACAATACAAATAATTAACATGGTTGCATATGCCAATATGTTATCTCTTAATTTGCCACGGGTACTAGAATAAAACATCCTGTTGAACATCCTTAAATAGGTTTGATACAAATAATGTTCATTATTAGTCAATTACAAATCTTTTCAGTCACACCTGAGGGTCAGATGATCATCTGAAGTAGATTTTTATTTCAACATAATAATTCAGGTCCAGTTTCAGATCTACTGGAAAAATAAAACACCTTTGCTACTTGATTTAATTTTTGAGATGTGCTTTAGCTCAATTTAGAAATTCTTTTCATTCAGCCTAAAGAGATATCAAAGTGTTTTTTCTGACTCACATATAGTCCATGCTTAATTGATGTACAGAGGTGGGATAATAATATAAGAGGCATTTTGAAGCCACTCTTTTTTCACATGAGCAGAGAATGGGTAATGGGAAGAGATTAGAGATGAAACTACTTCATAAGAATGTGAAATCCATCTGGTGTGTGAAGCAGATCAGCTCAGATGTTCCTCTGAAAATAACCTAGAGCTGAGATGGTGCTTGTAGGACTCTGAGATAATGGACCTTACTTTTGGTTATTCGCAGATTTCACAGATCATAATAATCGTTATAGAAACTATTGCTTTAATATTATTAATTCTTTTGCAGTAGTCTTACTGTGATGCTAATTTTTTGCTGGGTTTTGTGACTCATATTGTTGAAATTAAAAAAACTAATGTATATATACACATTATATATATATAGAATATATGCATTAGAATATACTAAGCCCTGAAATACATGCTTTGATAACACTGGGAGGCTGGGAGAGTTTTTCTGATTGTGTATGCATTGGTGCAATTAATTCTGTAGTCTTTAGGCATTCTTCAGGCAGATAATTCTTAGGTCAGATGTGGCATGGTGGTTGTGCATTAAGTGTTCAATATGGAGGAAGTTCACAGAGGTCATAAATACTGAGTCAGGCTTTGATTGTATTTCAAAATCAATCTGTTGGTTATTAATCTACTTCCTTATTTTACCATTGATGCATTACATAAAATTAGAATGCTTTTCTTTTTTGTTTTACCATTGCATATCTCAGAGTTGGTGCTTTCAAAGTTGTATCAAGTTTTCCAAGCACATAAAATAAGAGGATGATCTTTCTTAGAGCTGCAAAAAAACCTAGTTTCTCTCCATTCAGAAGCAGAAAATGACAAATCATTTTCTGTGAGGAATATTTTTACATGAGCAATATTTAACTCCTGAAATCAATTGAAAAAATAAATACATAATACATTTATCCCCCTTCAGACATTGAGCTCTCATGCCAGATATTGCTCCACGCCTGTGTGCTACCTAGTCGAGATAATAAATGTCAGGTTTTAGAAATCATAACTGATTTAAGAATAAATTATACCAAATTAGATCAAAGATCTGTCTAGCCAAATGTCCTGTCTCTGACAGTGGACAGAAGCAGCGTAGTGCTGAAATACTATTGGGCAACTTTTCCTTTTTCCAACAATGTGAAGTTCAAGGCTTATTTAGTAAAGAAGTTCATTTGGCCTTTTCTGTTTAATGTTCTGTATATTTTTCTTCTGTGAGTAGACCTAGCTGCTTTGAACCTGTTCATGCTTTTGATCTGTTTGGTGTCTTGTGCTAATACATCCCTCAATTTAATTGTAAGCGTTGTGGACAATATTTCCTTTTATTTCTTTTAAATCTGCTGTTTTGCATTTTCATTTTATACCTTCAAGTCCTTGTCATACGAAAAATAGCAAGTAACACCTGTAGCTTACTTCTGTTGAAGATATTGCTGTCCTGTGTTTGTTTGTATATATATTTTAGGCTCATTCAGATCTCCATTTATACTGTAATCCACCTTCCGTATAAAAGGTCTGTAGCCAGTATCTCCAATAATATCCTGTCTCTGATGTCTGGAATCTGATTTATGAATAGACTTTGACATGAGGATCTCTTCTTTTGCTGGACAGCCAGAAGGACTTGATGGCACATTCTCACCAAAATCCTGGTTGAAACTGATCTGCTCCTTCTGTCGGCTTACTTAGATAGAGAAGATCATAAAATTAAGGCAAGGGGTTTTTAAAAGGTCCTCTTAACCAGCTTGTGTTCTGATACAGATGCAGGTGTGTAGACTAAGCTAACAGTGCTTGACTGATGAGTGAGCTATGTAATTTTTCCAGAGAATTCACAATATATTCCTTAGCTTATTATGATTGCATTCTGTTGTGCAGCACTGGAGGGTAATTCCCCGAAGTGCTGTGTTTACTGTGTATGTCTCTGTTTTCTGCCTTAAACAGGAAAAAGGAAACAAGGAGCGGGATGCTGCTACCAGAGCATCTCATCCAGCCTGTTCCTAGCAATCTCTGTCTTCAGGAGTTCCTCAGAAGTATGATGTAAATTGTTCTGACAGTGGAAATCCTGGCTTTTGACTTTCCCATAGTGTCCTACATCCCTACCCTGTCACATTATATACATGTGGTTCCTTCATGTGACAAAAGAGGGCTTGGGAAAAGCAGTTGCTGCAGCTAGGTTCTTTTCTTGCTGCCAGAAAAATTCTTCCCAGTTTGCTCTCTCTTGTCTGGATCAGAGGAGCCCCTAGAAGAGGGGACAGCCAGGGAGGATCCCCAGGCTGGATGAATCACTCACTCTGTTGGATCCTTTGAGGCTCAAATAGTGCTATTGGAAGAAGGAGGGTTTGTGGGGTTTTTTTGTTTTGTTTTGAGTGAGGCTCAGCGATTGTTTTTAGACTAGAAATATTCTGCAGACGGTCTTTAAACTGGCATTAAGTTGATGACATTTTTATGTTCAAAAAATCAATTTTATGTGAAGTTGACATTTGAGAAAAATTATTTTCTCTTCAGAGATCTACTTATTTCAAGTCTTAGTAAAAAAAGAAAATCTGTAGTTGCTTGTGGAGGAATACATTAGGTAGATTCTGTAGAATGTTTAGCTGATCTTTCAGACATTTCATCATTGATCCTGAGAGCACCTCAAGACATACTTAATTTCAAGCCTTTTTTACATATTAGTACTATTAGCTACTGTGTACTCAGAGTTCCCAGGTGTAGTCTGCAGTAGCAAATCGTTTTAACATGATTTGGTTTTTTAAAATACCTATTATGTAGAGACTACAGAACAGACTTACTGAGGAATAATGTTGCCATTTTCCAATAGGTAAGAATGTTAAAATCTATAAATGTCTAAGCCAGCTAACTCTATCAAAGATTTTTGGCGAAATTATTTTTTTAATATGGTTCTTCAATGTAATTACAAATAAAATTTGTTTATTTAACATTACTCCTATTATAGAATTTACTATTGTGTATTGACAGGCAATATGGCAGATCAGAAAATAACTCTGTATAGTCTGTGGTGACTATATTTTACAGTGTCTGATAGGTTTTTATGGAAGCCATTTGGTGATCTCATCAGCAACAAGTCTATTGTTTCATTACTATCAGATTCAGTGGGTTTGTGATTAAATCAGCAGAATGGAGAGCATGTAGGGAGTGCTGTTCACTTTGCAATCATTTCCATCTGTTAAAAATTTTTATCAGATGTTGGGAAAACAGCAGGCAAAACTCAGAGCAAGTGTTTTATCCAATTTCCAAGAAATGGTGATATATAATTGGCATATATTATGTTCTTAGTTTAATCTGTCCAGTTAGATGTTTTAAATAACCTATGGTATACCAGTATTAGTAGAATGTATAGAAAGCTATTTCCATCATTCTTCATATTATATTGTTTGAAGACTCTGGTGCTGATACAAATATCTTAGTACTTAGTAATCATGAGCACTGATGACACTTTTCATGAAATGGAGAGTCAGAATGAGACCTGTAGAGAAAAATTTCCATTTGGCATATGCTGCAGTCTGAAGTGTCTTTACCTCCATTGATGATGCAGGAATCTGCAAGTGGAGTTGTCTGCCTCGTGGCCAGTACCATTGGCCTCAGAGAAGTGGGAAAGGAGTCCATCAGCAATACCCATAGGCTCATTTGTAATTGGGTGGTCCCAAGGCGTGGAGTAGTCTATTTCTTCTGAAATTCATTTTTAGCAGTAACTATTCTAAGTAGGTGTTCCCGGTTTTCATGTAAATGTCGGACACACTTTTAATAATGTGAAGGCTTTTTACCCCAGAGAAACTGTGTGATCTCATCTGAAAAGTGAAAAATATTTTATCTTTTCTAAATTACTGAGATATTACTGAGTGCCTCCTTGGCAAGATATTAAAAGTTTGCAGTAGTCATGGTTTCACCACACTTTTTCATGTTCCCTCTGTCTCATAGTCTTCTGAAATGAATAATTCATTTTTTCTTCATCTTCACATCAGGGGTGATTTTTCATGATGGGAATAACCTTTGTCATCTTTTCTGGAGTTTCCTGTATTACTGTGCTGGTCATTTTGGCATGGGATACTCAGTTTCATTTATAGTATTCTTAATGAGTGATATTGGCTGTCTAATGTCAAGCCACTACAATTCTTGATTTATTCTCCTTAATAAATGTGCATTTTCTGTTACGGTTTTCCAAAACTACAGATTGGTAGAGATCTTTGTTGTGCTGTTACTAGTAAAGTTCACAGACTTCTTTGTGAACTTTTTTTGTTACTTAAGAGTAACTGTCCTTGTAAAGAGTAGAAGAAATTCATTCTGTGGGATATTCTTCGATTTTGTAAGATAATTAATTAGAGTTTCTGAGAACCTGTTTGTTCCATTTTCCATTCCTGAACTAAAACCATGAGAAATCACCATATTTTGTCTGGGGTTGGCTGAGTTCCTAATTTTGGATCTTCTGGAAATATACCTCACTCCATTTATTCAGAGTATTTAACTTGAAGTATTAATATAGTTATACTGAAAGGTGATTGCTTATTCTTCTCTTAGTCTGGCTAATTTTTTTTACTCTGCACTTTATTTTCAATCCACTTTTCACCCTTGTCTCTCTCTTTTTGAAAGGCTCATTGTATAGGCTTTTTGAATATCTAAAGCTGTTCACCTTGTTGCCCATGATGTTGTTCATCCACACCTTGACCAATACATTTGAATGAAACTACTGGATTTGTGATAAAGCTTAAAAACTTGCTGTTCGAGATGATTTTTATCTCACTAGTTACTTAAAACATAAGCTGTCATGACGTTCATTGTGCTGTCCTTGGTCATCCCTTTTGTTTCTAGAGATACATGTTTGTTACTACCTGGTCATCTGGTACAACACTGATTTTAATGTAAGTTCGTGAAGCAGTCATTTCTGAGTTCCTTCCTGAGGATGTACGCTGGAGCTTTATCACGCTTAAAGTTGGTTGAAATTTTCCCTTCTGGCACCCCTCTCTCTCTCTGGTCTTTTCTCATCTTTATGTCCAAATCAGATCAGGTTCTTGGAGAATTATCTCCCTAGAATCTTCTTTGGAGAAAGCTGACACAAATCAATCTTTTATACAATCAGCAGTGATTTTATTTTACTTAATGTTCCCTTAATCCCATGTGAGCTAGTGATCTCTTTTTCTTTTATGCTTCTTGTTTTAATTAATTCAATCATTTTAACGTTAAACTTTCAGCTGTTTCCTCTTTAAAATTCATCGTAGCCCCTTTAATACACCTTCTAACATAGGGCCTTTTACAATCTATTCTGACAGCTCTAGCTTTAGGTTTACAAATGCAAAATTCTTATAAAAATTACTACTTGTTAGTCACACTATTTAATTGTTTGTCTTTCTGGTCCATTTTTTTGTGAGCTTTGCATTGGAAGTAATACTTCTGGGATTTTTTTTGTTTACACCCTTGCTACTTCTAAAGCATTTAATACTTCTATTGAAGATAATAAAACTTGTTTGACATTTCTGGTGAAACCACACTTCTAAGCTTTCATATCAAGTTACAGATTTGGTTTGCTTCCCCTAGGATAGTAGAACAATGTAAGACAATGATCTAGATATGAAAATAAGAATATTAAAGATGCTTATTATTGGCTAATAAAAAATATGTTGAATTGGTTTACTAAAAAAGATTCTGATAAATTAACCTACCTGCAGGTATTCCTGAGCCATGGTAAACTTTTTTCTTGGCTAAATATTCATGATAAAATTTATTTGGGATTAATCTGGATAAGATGGTTAAAATTAAAAAGAGGGAAATACACAACAAGAACAAGAATAGGTAGGAAGTTGGTCAAAAGAGAACATAAAGTATGTTGAAACCCATTGTTTTGGGTCAAATTTATGGGCTAGTTATGACTCCAGATATTCAGTAATACTTCAAATACTTAAAAAAAATACCCACCACAGTTTGTTAACAAAAGTTGTAGAGTAATTTCAATGAGATAGGAATGTCCAAACACACAATTGTATGATCTCAAAAGCTTGGATGATAAGAATAGGGTGAAATTTAAGTCATAGAATCATACAGTAAGGAACCCAAAAATTCCTCCTCATTCGGAAGGGACAGAGGAAGAGGAGAACCTCTTAATTGCAAAATCTCTGTTGGTCTGCAAAGTGCTGTGTTAAAAAAAAGCAAACCTGTCAAGCATTAATAAGCTAGACACTTCCAATCCAGACAGATATACCATTGGTCTGGATGACATTTGCTGTCAATCTCCCCTTTTTCTTGTTTTGCTTAACAGTTGATAACTATCGTGCAGTAAGCAAAGTTAGGTTTTCATCTTAAACTGAGAAAATTTGGGGTCTCCTATCTGTTTCAGGATCTGCTGTGAACATAGAAGGTCCAGATAGTGCATAAAATCTGCCTTAATATATGATACGAGATATATGATTTATGCTTCTATACGTGCCCTACTGCGTACATCTGCATTTTCTGGCAGAGTAACTGGTGGCTGAACAATGTAAGCAAAGAAAGTTTATAGTGAAAGCTAATACCTTTTATTAAGCAAACTGTGGAAGAAAAATAAACTAGCTGAAGAAGAGTTTGTGTGCCTGAAACCTGTGGGGTTTTTTCCTTCTACATCTGTGTTAGTAACCATAATAAAATATATTGTGTCTCCTTTAGTATCTTTCTTGCGCAAGTTTGTACTTTGTGTTCAGTTTATGGGCCCTGCTGTTTGCTGAGTTTCTACCAATGGAGTAAAATGGCAACATTCTTCATCAGTTTCAGCTTGTGAGAATTCACTACACAATGCTGCAACTGCTGATGTACCATGTAGCTTACAGTCCAGTATGTATAATTAAAATAGAGTGCCAGTTCTCGAAGTGTTAGTGATGTGATGCACCTATTTACACTCAGGTTTATGGTAATGAAAAGTCAGTAACAGTCATCCATGTAGTCTTCAATAAACATGCCAGTCCTTCTAGATTTCATGACTGAAATCTCTCCTAGGTAAAATATATAAATACTGGTGATTGATCCATAAATTCATTCAGTGCAGAAGTTTTTAATGTTTTATTTTTAAAACTAGAGTTACAGTCTTAATTGCCTACTGTAGTATACCAGCTACTGCTAAAGTCAAGCACAGATTGAACTGTCAGTCTTACTGTTAACACAGGTGACCATACAGGACCCAGCAGCTATATTAAAATGTTTCATCTAGTTTTCCCATGTCAAGACTAAATATGTCTGCCACCATTTTTATATCATCATTTTATTTGAGATAGAGCTGCAATACACCATTTGCAGGAAACAGACAGATATATGTCTGACTTCTACGGCAAAACCAGGCTGGCAGAAAGACAAAGTGCATATTCCAAATCCATAGTTTTTATTCTTATATTTATGGTTGTAAAATTCTTGCAGTACCAGAGATGAACAGTAATGCAATCCAGACAAAAATAAGATTCTTGAGCCCTAGAAAAGTCTTAGATGTACATGCCAAATGGGGAATTTGCTATCCATTCCAAGGGGAATATCTAAAAAAGCTTCAGAATTGAAAGTGTAGAGCAGATATTCAGCTTGATTCTTCCACACATTCTGCAAATCGGTTAGTTGTGCAAACATGATATTTTATACTGTTTTGTTTTATTATTGGGGTTCTCTATTTGAAAATGCTATTTGTATTTTAACTTAGAATTGGAATTCTCAAACAGAATAATACGCATTTTTCAAGAGTGTCTGGCAGAAAACAAAGCTATCATCTGAACAGAGATTCTTTCTCATTGCCTCTGGTATTATTAAGGTGCCTGCTTGTCAGTTCTAGACATATAAATCATGGGCATATAAAATTTTTATATTCTCTTATTTCATATTCTCTTTCTTATGTTTATTAATGATCATTTTCAATGCCCATATAAATCATAGGCATTGAAAATTATCATTAATAAATATTAGAAGAGAATATGAAATGTACTTTTAATGGAATGAATACATTTGGGGAAAGATGTGACTGCCTGTAACAGGAGGGGATTGAATTCAGGACTTCCTTCCAGGCTATTAGCTTACATGATGAAAGGATAATATTGTACTATAGCTTGATTGTTATTTGCTTTATCTCAACTGAATTAAAATCATCTCTTCTGCTATGAAATTAACAGAGCAGTGTTGAAGTACTTCAGTAGTCATTTTATTTTATTAAGATGTTACAAGATTCTGCTCATGTAAAAATTTAACTTTCGTAACAACCTTGACAGAATTTTATTATTTACAACATTCTAAAATTGCTTTTAAAATTAATAAGAATATTTTGGGTTGTTTTCTTTGTTCTAATATGCTTACTTGGAACAACACTTTCTAAATAATGTTATTGTTTAAGGATAACCAGTTAGTGATTTTGTTTTGATGTTACTGAATGAGAAGACAGCAAAAACAAATGAAAGGAAATTGTTTTTTAAAAAATACAAGCAACATGATTATAATACTAAAAAAGGAGAAGGGAAAGTAGCATGCTATGCCATCAATAATAATAAATAATTAATACAGCACTTCCCTGAATTAATTCTTGTTTCAACCACAGCTTGCGTTTTAGAAAAACTCCAGGCCCCGTGATGAAGGCACCATAATCTTTCAGTTGTTCGGTCTGAATAGTTTCTCCATTACAAATTTACATTTATCCCAGTAAATGCTCTAACTGTGAGGCTATCTGTATTGTTTTGCCACCACCTAAATACTTCCATTTTGAAAGAATGTGGTCTTGTTTAATATTGGTTGTACCAGCATCAGTGAATGTCTGTGTGCTAGGGTAACCTCAAGGAGTTTGAGCCTCTCAGGGGTCTTACATGGTGTTTAGACAGGGAGTAGTGAATACTGCACATTGTAGTGAAGTTTAGACTGGAGTTGGGGTAAATTTGGAAATACATAGAATGTGAAGTTATCTGGCACTTTGTAATTGGAATCTGGCATCGAATTTTAGCATCTTCTGAGGTTTGTCATCACTGGATGGGAATAGCTGGATTAGTTTTGAATATGTGCAGCCATCTTTTCCCCTAAATCACAGCTGAATAATATACTGTGTCTCTAGGTCTAATTTGTGTCTGTATATAATATATATTTTATTTGTTAGAGACTTGGTATGCTTAAGTAAATACAGGTAGTTATTGTTTATATGCATGCATGCAGAAGCCCACTAGTACAAAGAGGCTTATATATTTATGTAGAGAAGGAGGAGTAGTTTTGGACTTGCGCATAGCAAGTATGATCATATGGTCACTTACACTAAAGTCACAATTACTGTTTATTCCTGTAATCAGTTCTCTTTCCTTTTGCCAAAGGGAAGTCAAATACGGAACTTCTCCTTTTTGAATAAGGTTACTTTATAAATTCAGAAGACCCTTAATTACTTTCAGAAAAACACCTGTAGTACGTGGCACTTAAAAACAATTTTATCCATTTAACCTAAAATATTTGGCTAAATTTCCAACTGACTTTATTTCTTATTAACCAAGTACTATTCTGATCTAAAATACAAAAGAAAAATTATATATATACATATTAGAAAGCTGAAGCATGGAATATATGTTGTTAAGAAGATAACTGCAGAAAATAACCTCCATCTCTCTGGTGGCCACGCTTCTTTTGATGCAGCCCAGGACGCAGTTGGCATTCTGGGCTTTGAGTGCACACTGATGGGTCATGTCCGTGTTCTCATCCATGAGCACCTCCCAATCCTTCTCAGTAGGACTGTTCTCAAACGCTTTCTCCCCCATCTTTTAAGATGAAACATTTTCAGATAACAGGGTTAGCTAACTTAAGTATAAGAACTTTGGTGAAAATGTAAGGCTTTCTGCTTTCCTAGTGTTCATTTTAATAAAAGTTAGAAAACGACAAGAATTCAAAGAGCAGAACTACTGTTTCATAGTCCAGTCTTGGTGATAGGTATAATACAGAGAAATTAAGGCAACTTAGCCATCCTTCATTCCTAACCAGGTATAATAGAATGGTTTGGTACACTCCTCAGGAAAAAAGAAATTATCAAAGTTGAAATTAATGCTAGTTAGTGTGATTTTGTAAGTAGTAGATAACTGTATTGCCTTTTGGGAAAACTGGCAGCAGGGAATGATATGATACAGGTTCAGAAAGTGTTGACTTCTTCATTTAGAAAAATAACTGAGCTTCTTCAGTGTTTATAGTACAGGTAGATTTGTATCAAGCATTTCTTTGAAAGCCACTGACATTTTTATTTTTTAGAAGTCCTCATAAGAGATTAACAGAGTACATGTGAACAGAGTATTACACATAATTTGAACTTAATACCAAAGTTGTCACAATTCAATAAAAATATCCTTGTAATATAACTAAATGCTATGTTTTACAGCTGGAAATCAAAACATGCAGATTATAGCTGCCGGACAGTACAACTGCTGAATGACATTTTGGAAAGGAGTGACCAAGAGATGAATTGAGAATCATTGTGGAAAATAGGGGCTTGGTGCAGTGATGATCTTATGTTCCTTTTTGAGTTAGGAACCAAGTACACCACCAGCAGAGACCTTCAGGAAAGCTGAAACCCATCAGTGTATCTGATTCTGAATTCCATCTTCAGAAGGGCTGAGGAAATACTGCAGGGAGTTCTGGATTAGACAAGTGATTAAAGTGAATATTAGGAGAACATTCTTTCTTTTAGAAATAGCTCTTTAAAAAGAGTAGGAATTAATCTGCTGAAGGGAAGCCAGAGTGGTAACCATAATTAACAGTATAGAGTTGTTGTTTCTTGATTGTGCATTCAAACAGTTCACTAGGAAAGCTGATTCCTTGACCATACATGGTGTCTTTAGGGTGTAACTAGATTTCAGCTGAAAGTTACCCAAGTACTAATAGTTCTTAACTTCTGGGGTTCCTGTCAGTTCACTGTTCACAGTCATATCAAACCAAGACACAGCTAAAACCAGAAATTCAAATGGAATCTTAGACTTATTTCACTATTAATCTTGTAGATAAAATCATTTTATTATTCTGAGTAGAATCTGAGAATTCTGGAGCTATGAACCATCTAGCTGGATCCTTTTCAGTCTTCTGCGGAGGAAGATTACATCTGCTCTGGCAATATCTCTGCATGTAGAGGTACAGAAGAACAGTTTCCAGGCTGCAGAACCTTGGAAAAAGAGGAAGAAGCAGGAGGCAAGAGGAAGAAGAGAGCCTGCAGTGTAGCTGTGGAATCAAGAGAGCAATGAGACAAGGATGGTGCAGAGACCTGTGCTTTTATAGCAACAGAAGCTTTCCAGGGATAACAGGCACTTAGGTAATTGATTACGAACTAACTGCAATGTTATATGAAACCTGAATGCCAATTTACTGCATGAAAGGACCTGGGCTTCCAAGATGGAAGGGACAGGTACAGGCTGTAGTCCCTTAATTGATTCTACTCTGCCTTATCATTTTGACATTTTCCTGTTCACAAAGTCAGGAGGCATTTCTAGTTCTGTTCCAGTGAATGTGGTCTTTGAATCTGTCCTATCAGCCAGCTTCCTCTTTATCATGAAGCCTTTTTGGATTGCCTTTCTCACCAACCTAATTTGGCAAAGTGAGCCTAGAAATAAAAAATAGGCAAAGTGTGGACTCTGGAAAAAAACAAGTATCAAAGTTTTTTATTAACCTAGTACTGATGATAGCAAGAGCTTGAAAAAATGTTTTGGAGTTAGACTTTCTAAGAATTAAGATTTTCTGTGTTCTATACAAAATCCTCTTTTGACTGGGGAAAAAGAGGGGGTGGGGGAGTTGAATAATTGTCACTAGCTAGTTCATTGTTCATGCTGCAATAGTGTTTAGCTAACTAAGAGAAAGTGGGTCTCCCTTACAGGAAATTTCTGATGTGCTACTCTCTGTTATTCCCAACTGCCATTTGTAACCCTCTCTCTCTGTGTTGCTGTCATTGTCTGACACTCTAAATATTTTAAACATACAACCTTTTACTGAAGTGTGTTGTTCCTGCTGTGCAACTTCAATAAGAAAATGTTGCAGTAGACTATAATAGTATTGTAATGCAACTTTTTACTGTGCTGTCCCCAATTTATAGAAAAGCAATTTTGGATACTTAGATTAAAATATCTCTTTATCTCTTTTTCCCCTATGATTTTCTTTTCAGGTAGAAAAGAAGAACCATAGTTCTTTGTAAAAGCTGCTAATCTTGTTTTGCGTAGCTTCTGCCATGCTGTTGAAAATAAAGACCTCCTGATGTGGATGGCTGAATAACTTTACAGTGATATTCTTCTTCGCTGCCAGCTCTGTATTTGTGCATACATACAAATGATGATGAAAATCAAAAGTAGTCATCACCCAACAGTTCCAAGTCTTTTGCTTAGAAATGGGGGTAGTCAATAATGGTATTACAGATTAACATGAAGTACATAAAACAGCTGAAGGGAAATGCTTGCATGTCATGATGCTGCATTGTAATAATTTCTGCAGTTCATTGATCTTGATGAAATTTAAATCAATCATAACCTAATTTGAAATTTAAAAAATTTAACAGTGCAAAATACAAGTTCTAACATCAGAAAATTTTGAATTAATTATCATTTCTTTTCCACTGGTAACCATTAGATGGATGCAAATACACATGACCTAAAATAAAATTTAAATTCAATTTACAGAAGAGCTTTTTTTGCATTGAGGAAGGTTAAGAAGTAGTTGCCCAGAGACATTTTGGAGTCACCATTTTTGGATATTCAAAACCTGACTGGACAGTGCCCTTGGCATCCTCCTGTATTTGGCCCTCATTTGAACAAGGAACCTGGACTGGCTGGTCTTCAGAGGTCCCTTACAAACTGTGATTCTGTGTAGAAAAATATTTCATTTGATATTGGCACAATGATTTGCAAATTTTACTTTCTTCTTTCTAGTGTTATCACATGAGGTATTTGTAGAATGAAATTAATTTTTATATCTAATAATATATACTTTTGTATGTTTTATGTCTTTGTCACTGAACAACCGCATTGCTTGTCCAACCAAAAAATACAGGATTCTAAGATTTATTACTTGAATAAAGTGAATTTTATAATACATGCAGTATTTATTTGGCAGTACCTCTGTTTTAGTTTCTCTTTGTTTGGTTCTCATGGCTAATTAGAATGTTAAAATTCAAATGGAGATTCCTTGTTTGATTATTCAATTCCTTAACATATTTCTAATGGGGTCTTAAAGTAAGACATCTGCTAATCTTCTTTTCTTATCCCTGCTAATGAAAATATGGACTTTCTGAGGTCCTAAGTGTTTTTTAAGCTGTGTTCTTAGCATAAGTGAGTCCGTACCTTCCCTTTGTTTGTATCAAAAACCTACTGGCCATTAACTTTGATTCTGCTTCTTCTGAGTGGTTGTACATCTCAGAAGATTATATTCTTGTAAATATTTCTCTTTGCAGTGAGGAGCTACGGAAGGAAGCCCGACAGCTGAAACGAGAACTGCTGGAAGCAAAGCACAAAAAAGAAGAAAGAGCTTTAAGACCCAAAGAGAAAGAAGGTAAGGGGTTTTGTACAGATCTGTAGTTAACATTATGGTTTTAAAGGATTTTTTGGTTCTGTGTTTTATGTGCATAAATGTGGACTATTGTTGAAATACAGATTTTTTTTCGTTCCTTAGGGATGATAGTAATGTAATGATGCCAGTATGCAAGGAAATTGTAGAGGTAGCATTTGTTCTCAAATCAGGTAGTATTTATCCTGCTAAGTGTTCTTTTGTTACATCCATGCTGTGACCTCTTGACTCTCAAGGTCTTTTTGCTTTCTGACGTGGAAAGGTTCTTAAATGCAGATGGTTAACTTAGAACTCATAGCTACTGACTTCCAGCTTTTATGTGAGATGCCAGTGGAACTCAATTTCAGAAAGTCACTACCATATTTGTTTTCCTTAAACCTTAGCAAAATGGGATCTTCAGCTGCCCACTTCTTTGTCAGACAGTTTGTATATTCTGCTGCTTTTTAAATGTGTATAAATCATTAAGTTTATAATGGTATGTAAGGTGCACATCTTAGTCTAGAAGGATGAAATGCCCTTTATTAGCCAAACTGAAGAAACAAAAAAGTTTTAAACACTCTGGGGTTGCGAGACACACTTTTAGAGTGCGTTCTTAGTTCAGTTCTCAATACCATAGAAATATGAAAGAAAATATGTAACTATTTTTAAAAAAATCCAGATAACACATAATTTACAAAAGAGTTAGAAAGTATAACATAATTTCTAGAAAAATTCTTGGACTCTCTTGAATTACAGATGAGCTTGATCAGCAGCATTTTGACAATATAAAAAACAGAGTATAATGAATTTGTATATCAGATCTGGCACCAAATGTTAAAAATTGCTGACTCTGAAAATGTTCTAATAATCACTGAATGAATATAAGCTCTCACTGGCAATATAATGAATGCTGTCACTAGCCATGTAAGAGAGAACTGTGAGTAGAGGTATAGCAAAGGTAAAGTGTAGTCCTTACATACATATATGATAAATTATCTTGAATAGTGCCATGTATGGCAGTTCTTACATTATTACTTAAACTTATCCCTGTTCCGGTGACAGTCAGTGGACTTGGTAATTTGAGGAAATTCACCTTTCCAGTGACAGACTAAAGTCACAGACAGATTCTTAGGCAATAGTTACTACTATGGTTTGGAAGTTTACCTTTGGAAGGATACCTTTTATTCAAGCAAAGGGTTATATACAAGGTTGCTGGGGGGCTTGTATTTTCTTTGAAATAAATAGCAGGCAGGCCATGAATTAGTTGAAAATCTGCAGGTTACAGCTAATATTAAAAATAATCTCGAATAATCTTGGCTTTCCTTTTTGTGATAGGAAGAGGTGTGTTCCAGTACCTATTGTGAAAGACGGATGGTAGGAAAGAACCTATTGAACTAGTCAGTGGAATACCTAACTAAAAGTCCTTCAAATGAACATGTTCTAAAATTCAAGGCAAAATTAAAAGGATGTTAAGTGATATGCAAGTAGTGAAGGATAAAAATTTTAATTCATTAATAAATTTTCATTTATTAATGAAAATGAAGTGAAAGATTTCAGGTTTATACTAGAAAACAAACTGAACACGAATTTACACTCTGATGTGGCTGCCAGTGGTGTGGTGTTGCTATAAATGTAGTACCTGTAAAAGTGTGGTTGTATTATTGCGCTCAGTTCCACGTATTTTACCACCAAAACCGATAATGAACAATTCGATAAAAATGGACGAAACCACCCAAAAGTAGCTAAACACTATTTGGACAAGTTTATTAGGAGGTACTTGAAGATATGTGTAATTTATGTAGGGGGCAATGGAGGGGTGAAATCTCAGGTCAAAGGAATGATGCATGCCTTTATTGTGAAACAGAATTTACAAGTGAGAAATAATAGAATAGACTTGAGAAATACTTTAT
Organism: Donacobius atricapilla; assembly: GCA_013397315.1. Taxonomy (NCBI): domain Eukaryota; kingdom Metazoa; phylum Chordata; class Aves; order Passeriformes; family Mimidae; genus Donacobius; species Donacobius atricapilla. Next base: position 138,935 of record WBMY01005690.1, read on the forward strand.
CTTGAATATAATGAACTCTAACATAAGTAGAAGTGTTGTACCAAATAAGTAATTTTGCCTCAAAGTCAAAAGCACTTAGTCATTTTATATTTATTGGCCTGAAGTACAATAGAGCTATCAACATGGAAGACAGTCCACTAAATGATAATAGTTTACCTATTCCACATCAGTTTATATATAAGAAATTGTACATATTTTAAAAATACTTCTATCAGGAAGCTGATGTGTAAGTAGCCATAGATTTTTCCATTGTTCTCTGCCCATCCTCTTGGGGAATGTGGGACGGGGAGTGAGTTGTGTCATGCTGTTATCAGGTATGCCTGTGCAGATGGTGCAGACACTTGCATTGTGTCTGCCTATGATTTGAGCTGGCTGCATTAGGAAAAAATGTTAGTTCACAGGCTGTGTAACCACATTAATGTGATTCTGTGCCTGATTAATAAACACTACATCTCAGCCAAACTTGCAGCTATGGTGGGAGAATTTCACTGAACATCACAGAATGGTGAGAACAAGGCTTAAGTCATACTGGATAGGATTGGGTCTTACTCTGAGAGGATGCTAAGGAAGGGTTAGCAGCATGACACATCTATTTTAAGTCTACCGCACAGATCTTTATTAGTATTGGCATCACATTTAGTATCACTTCTTCAAATTGTTCATATTATGTTTACCTAATATTTTTCTGTATTTGGAGATTAGATTATTTAAGAAAGACTGGAGAGTGAAAATTAAAGTGTTTACATTGTTTCAAGAGGTCAGAGGAAAAAAAAACCTCCCTCTGCACATGTTTGATTATAACCAGTCTTCCAATTTGTGAATAGTATTGTTGACTATGCCAGACAGCTGTCAAGACCTTACTTTGAATAAGATGTTTTTCTTTTTATGTGACATTTTTTATAGTGATGCCAGAAATTACATCAAACACTATCATTTGAGTGCTGAATTAGCTCAGCATTTTGAAGTACTTGGTCAAATATTCAAAAAAGATGCACTTTTCAAAGTTCTGTAAATGTGGGAATGTACTTCAGTGAAATCTGCTTCAGACATATAGCATCTGCCCAGTTAATTATATGTTGGTTTTAAATAGTAGTAGTAGTATTTAGGAAGTAATATTTTAGTTTTTCTTATTAGAACATTTTTGTAAACTGACAAATAATCTGTGGACAATGAAATTTAATTGTCATATGTGAGAGAACAGAAAAGCTGTAAAATACTGTCTGAGCAGGGACACCTAACAACTAATGTAAAAGCCAACTTTCGAGGGTAAGAACTCTACCAAGGCATGTAGTACCGAGGCATTTTCTGCTTTGTTATAATTGTGATATGATAATCCAATGATTGAAATGTTTAGGAAAATTCTCAAAATCAAGTGAGGATTTCAGTGTAACATTATGTTTTATTTCTGTTTTATTATAAAGTTTGGGTAATGTCAGAGGCACTCAAAGAATTAAGCCCTGTCTTACATGTAAAGATACTTTATTGAAGTCTAGGACTTTAATAGGCTTTTGTGCCCTTCAAAACATTCTGAAAGTAACAAAATCCAAAATTTGATGATTTGGGAACTTTGCAGTATAAATGCATTAAGAGTGAAGATTTTTTCAATATATGCAGTAGAGCTGCATTGTATTGAAGTATCCACCTGAAATGTGTCATCTTTGCAAAACTTTGTTTTCTCCCACTGTTTACTTTTTTTTTTAACATTTAACCTCCGAATACTCAGCATCCCTATGCAGTCCCTTTCCCGCTAAAGTGAATACTTTTTTCCTTTTGTCTCTCTGTCGGCAGAAGAAAAGAGGATAAAATCTCACTGTAAACCAGCTTTGATTTAGTAGTGATCTTTAGCATGTACTCAAAATCCACCAACATTTGAAAATTAACCGTACTTTAGACTAGGACCATGTGCCTAAAAGCTACCAAAGTTCAGAAAGCGTTTACTAGAAACTTGCAGTTCACGCTGTTCTGCAAATCTTCTTTAGTCTTTCAAATAAGTGTTTTGAAGCTCAAGGAATTACTTGTAAGATTTTATTATTTGAGTTGGCTAAATGAACTAGTAAGTTTGTTCTAGAACTGTTGCTTTTTTCACTGTAGCAAACTGAAAATATAGTAATCAGCCCAACCCTGGAAGCTCATTCTGTAAGCAAGTCTATTGAATTGTTCATAGTTGCTAAATATTTCCTGACTCTTACCTAACTTCTTGGCAAACAGTGGCTCTTTAGGATCTTAGGCGGGCCAGAGCTACAGCAACATTAACTGAACAGTTCTTGAAGGTGCAAAGAAAACCATAAGTAGAACTAGTCCTAAGCTAAAATATACAGGACAGGGTGTTACTAATTCTCTCAAGCATAAAATCATTTCATATTGTTTTCCTGGTCTATTTTTACACTACTTTACACTAAACTATATTTTAAGTTTCAGATACATAATATTTAAAGCTGTAAATGTTTTTTCCAAATTCTGGAAGAAGTGAGTTGTTTGTCTTGGTTGTTAATTATCCAAAGTGTATCAAAGTTCTGTATTTGTAAATTCTGATAGGAATTCTATTTTAATTCCTGAAATATTGCAGCATATTAGAAATACTTTTATAATTTATGAGGATTTTATTTGGTTTGGAGCAAAAACAACTTCTCTTTTTTTCAGTCTCAGTAAGATTTTTAAAATGAGTACTGCATGCCTTTACAATTCCAAAAGAATGCAATATAAACTGAATATTGATGAGCTGGAAGTGGAATATCCTCAACTAACGCAGGAATGTGTTTTAGGCCCCTTATTTTAATTCACCAAAACATTCAATCATAATTTCTTTCTCTTCAAACAAGAAGTTTTTGCCGTTTTTTTTCCCCTTTGTTATTTAGTCTAGCTATGCCATGCATTTCTTGGAATTTCTGTCCAGTAGGTCTTTTATCATATGAAATGCATCATCTAAGTTGCTAAAGAATACATTTCAGATACTGAAGAAAATTTAAGGGCCCGCCATGTTTCAAACATACACAAACCCTGCTAAATAAACTGGGATACCTTTTTATACATGCATTTTTGTACATTCTTCTTATCTTACCTCAGTTTTGAATAAACTCATGATTACATATGAAAATTGCATTACAATAGTTAATGGGATTACTTTAGCATATCAAGAATGTTTTTTAATTTAAGATACTTAAGTGTGTGTAAAAATCTTCATGTTAGCTCTATCTCATCGAAGAAATTAAGTCTTTCATTGATGCTTTATAATGCTATAGGCTCTTGCTTTTTTGTGGTGACATTAAATCTTCAGAATTAGCATGTGGTTTTCTGTCACAAATATGTATTGTTTCTATCCTTCATGTGTGTTTCTGGTAATACATTTGCCAAACCAAATTTCCTTCTTTTTTCAACAAGTGTTTTATGCACAGCTTCATTATCTCTTTCTTAAAAAGGAAATAAAATCTGTAGAATTTTGTACAGATTCTAGTTACAAGATAGTAACTACTACAAGGTTTGTTGAAAAAGTTTGTGCTGTGGAAAATTGTATGCATGCACTCAGACCTGCATTTGTGTTAAATTTTACCTTATCTGTGCCACAATTGGTGGACTTGTTGTGGCAAAGTTACCCTACCTGCAGTGCTAGAAATGGAGTCCAGTCTTTAAGAGCAATAACAATGTGAGCCTAAACAGTGATCATGCTGTTCTGAACTACCACAGGCAGCTGAATTAGAATTTATATTTCATTAAGTGGAAGAAAAAATTGCAGTTTTGAAAACAGAGCACTTCTGATACATTTTTTGTTGAGTGTTTGTTATGTCGTTAAATGTACCAGACGCTTTAGAAATTAAGCTTAAAATTACCAAACTTTGTTCTCTGCTTCATTTCTTATTAGGAATTGATCCATCCCTAAACCATCCACTCATTTCAGTTCAATGCACTTGGATTGAGTTTTGCCTTTGTTATACTTTCTACATTTTGTAGTTAAAAACTGACATAATTTGAACTGTTCCTTATTCAAGTGTGAGCTAAATAAGGTCTCCCATATTTTTTTTAAATCAGTCTTTTATTCCTTTCCGGTTTAAAGACTTCAGATTTTTCTCCCTAGTTGCAGACTCATTGTAAACCATGTCCCAAACCCAAAGTTTTCAGTTAGATTACACCACCATGTTGGCATGTATTGGCCATAATTTCAGGATAGAAGAATCTGTCTGAAAGAAAATAAATTATTTAGATGATTTTGCCACAGTAAGATGACGACTTTCTTGGTAGTAACTCAAGCTAGCTTACATAAATAGCAATGTACTTACAAATTCTTTTGAAAGTAGAATGAAATGTATTTTAAATAGGAAGGTCATCTGTTGGAGCTTTTTTCCCCTTATCTTCCTTACCGACAGAATATACACAACAGCTTGTTCAAACTAAAGAAGAAATTCTTTGCTTCATGTTATTTATACACTTTGTGGTTAGATTCTCATAGGGAACAAGTTTGCAAGGTTCTTTTAACTTATCTTCTGCATCCTGTGATACCTAAATTGAATTTAATTGTTATTTCACTTCCGTGTATCCATGTCATTTTTTATTCATTTTTGTCTGAATAAATCCTCTTAGATTAAGGAGATTAATGCCAAAGTCATGATCCCTGTACTTTTGCTGAACCAACAAGCTGGACCTGAATTTGTCAAGCTTGATAGGAAGGTCAAGTCCGTCGTAGAGTGTTGTTCCCCTTATTTTCAATTCAGCTGCAAAAGACTAGCAGGGAGTCTGGGTTGCAGACTGGAAGATAGGAAGTAGTAGGCAGCAGTCTACTCTGACATTTTAAAAGGTTTCTTCCCACCAGGTCTCTCTCTTCTGGACTCTTCTCCTTGCTTGCTGATTACCAGTTGGACGCAAAGTAACTTTATCAAATAATTCCTGCTTATCAAAATGTTTAATATATAATTTCTATTAAAAAGTACTCTGTGGTTTTGTAATCATTGGAGTTTTCAAGTTTTAAAATGTTAATAACCCGTTGACTTAGGGGCTCTTGAAAATCCTTTCTGTTTTGTTGCTTGCTTTAAATGTTGTGCGATGGTAAGACTTTATGAAGAAGTACAAGCATGGTTTTTAGTCATTTTAATGACAGATGTAAAAATATGGTGCATACAAGGGCACAGCTCTTTTGGTTGACTCACTCTAAAGTTAGTTCAAGAGGATCTGATTATCTTTTGTCTGAGTTATGAAAAGGCTTTCCTAGGAGGCAGAGAGCATGAAGTTGAGGATTAGAAAACCTCTGACAGGCAAAGGCCCAAGAAACAATAATCTCAAAAGAAGGCTTTAACTGAAATTCAGATTATTTGTATTAACAGTAAGTAGCACACACAGGAGTGTGATAAAAATACAGCTTCAGAAGAATTTTACCCTTTTTAATGAGAATTGTATTTGAGCTGCACTACATTAGACTAGATTTTAACCAGAAGATCCTATAGGATCTAACCTATAGATCCTTTTAGTCAAAAGACTAAGGATCACATCTTTAAAACAGCATATGTATATCAAAGGGTGGATTCCAGGTTTAAATGTTTATGGCCAGTGTGTGACTGGCATTTTCATATATGTTCAAGAGCACTCTTCTCAGTTCTTTTGCGTGTCATGGATGGGCAGTTATATTGACATGGGGTAAATGTGATTCCTTTCAAAGTACTCATTCAGGTAAATGTCATCTGTTTTTTATAAGGAAGCAGATGGTTTTATACTTCAAATTATTTATCTAAGGGCTAAGTGTTAGTAAAAGATGTTATGTTATTCCCAGATAGTCAACACTTTGGATACATGCATTTATGCAAAAAAATTAATGCATTATTTTGACAAGGGGTTGATCTTCAAGTAAGAATGGCATTTTTAATTAGTAGAAGAGATTGACATAACAGGGAGAAATACTGAACTTTGTTATTATGTATGGTAGTTTTTTCCTGAACCTCTGTTCTCCTCAGTTCATCTGATATTATGCCGCATGAGATTTTATGACAGATTTTATTTCATTCATGCAGCTGTTTATTCATCCCTGAATGTGTGTGTATGCATTTATCTATTTTGATCATTCTGTAAGATGGATTTTTCTTTCTTTATCTTGCTGGTACCTGTCATACTCTGTTCATGATTATATCTGATATATCAACTGGAAAATGGCAAAAAAACCCAGCTCTGAATTTAAGTATGTTAAGGTATTAAGTACGTTTGATTATTTTCCCTGTTACCCTTTAAAGACAATGTAGAAAGGGTTTAAATGTTTAAATGCAATGTAGGAGTTAAGATAAAAAGGAAGTAAGATATTTTATTTGTAGAAATATGTAAACAAATATTCTATACGCAGATATATAATTACTAATTTATTTCCTTTTATCACAAAGTCCTGTGTTTATAAACTTCATAGAAAACTTTAATTGTGAGAGAAATTTAGTTTGAAATCAGGATTTTTTTCTGTATAGCTGTCAGCAGTCATCTAAAAAACCTATTAACAACAAATTCATTTAGATTTACGGTTCACCAGGCAATATATCCTGAAATTTCTTGAAACAGTTTTCTCCAAAAATGTTTTCTGTTTGTCATTTGCAGTGGACCTCCAGGGGTTTTATTCTTCTGTTTGTTACCAGAAGTAACAATTATGTAAATACTTGTGCATATATTTTAAGTATACTAAATCAATATGTACAGTGTTTTAATGCTGCTCAAGAAGAAGAAAATAATATGAAAATATGGTGTTGACCAATTTTCCAGTTTTGTCCCATTAAATTATTAATGAATAATTCATTCATTAAGGTTTTAATGGGACAGTGAATACAGTGAAGACACTGTTAAAAAAAGTCAAAGAAGGGTAGCTCTTGACTCATCCATATATCACTCTGTTACATAAAAAAGAGCTTTTTCCTGATTGACAAGATGGACTCTTTAAAATTTAAATGTTACTGGATTTTTTCCCCATTGCAAAATCAAGGACTTGATTTGTGGCTACTTCAGCCTACAAAAGAAGAAAACTGTGAATTTTTCTATAAATTGTATTTGTCTACTTTTGAACAAATAGTCACAGAATATTAATACACATAACATTTCAACTGCTACAAGAAAGATCTTCAGAAATGAAGGTCATCTGGTTAAAGGAATTTCAACAGTTTTCATCAGAGGTTTTATTTCTGTTATCCTGCTTTCCCTGGCTCCATAATAAAATGTAATTGAAACAAAAATCTTTTGACTCATTCTCTGCCCAGTACAGTGTTGTGTTTTTCATTTCAGCAAGTAGCAAATCATTCTACTGCTGAGAAAGCAGTACAACTAAAATGTTTTATGGGAGTGTTTTGCTTGGTATTTTATCTACAAAAAGACACTAAATCATGAAACCAAATTAAATTTGTTTAACCAAATATGTGTCCTTATTCAGAGGAGGACCCTGCTCCAAACAGTGTAGTTGAAGAATACCTTCAGGAGAAGAGAAAATATGAAGACAAGCGAAAGCAGCAGCCAAAGAAAGGAGTATCCCGTGAAGATCAGGTAATATTTTGATAGCCTAGGCAACAAAAATCCAGAAAACGAATGATGTCCATTTTTGAATATGTTTATCTCTTCATCTGTATAAAAGCAAAGTTTTAAAATCTTTTCATGTTCCACTAAAAAGAAGTTATTATTCATAAAAATAAATGTTTTAATTACCTAGGTAGACAGGTAAGTGTGCTTTCAATGTGTGTTTGGAAGGGCTTCCAGTTTAGTTACTAAAATCTTCTGAAAGGAAATGCTAGTCATGAAGAGGTATCCTTGATTACATTTGTGAGAGTTTGCATTTCTTCACCTGATGGAATTTTCACCCTGTCAACCCCCTAATTAGGGGTGTTCTGTTTTCAAAGTCCTGTACCAGTGTTCAAAAGATGAGATGGAACCTGTGGCTAGGTCTTCAAAGGTGTTTATTCTATTTCTTATCTCAAGGTCTTACAGCAGTCTCAGCGCTCTAAAGAAATGCAGCTGCAGGAACATGGACAGAGGGTCCAAGGTCGTTTTAAAGATTTCTAACCCAATTAACTCTTAAAGCCTACTATATTTACAGTTTTGTAGCAATAACTACTACCTATTCTAGACACACAGTTTCTACATCAAATCCATTCTACCAATGTCTCTGTGCCACTATCACAGCAGAAGACGAAGTAGAAGAACATGAGACACCACCCAAAAATCTCCATCTTGCTCTGATCTGCTTCCATACTAAAAACCCAAAACTACAAATTTTCACCCTGTGACAAACTAAACTACTATTTATTTTAAATCTTTGTTGTTTTCTATTCATCTATGAGTGTTGGAAATTTTTCCCATGGACTAAGGTCAAAGACAATGCTTTCCTGGGGGTCTCAGACCCCCCAGGGCAGTTTGAGGGGTTTTCCACATGCCCTGGACTCCCAACATTCACCTTATACTTTCCTTACTGTAAGATAACACTGGGACAGAAGTTTACATATTTGGCATTTGTTCTAGCTGGGGTTTTTAGCATTTTAAATTACAGTTTAAAAATATTAAATTCATTAATACTTGTTGTTGTGAAATGAAAGAAATAGTTTATAAGTACTGTAAAAAGAGAAGTTGTTTTAAATACTATGAAAATTATTATTCAAAATTACTTATGTCTGTAGACTTTAGTAGGCAAATATGAGCAAAATAAGGTTTGCTTTACGAAAGCATTTGTTTTTTCTAAAATAGGAAAGTCTGAAATGGTTAAATATATGAAACTGCCTATGAAATGGAAATATCATCAACTTAAAATCTGTGCTGTATATCAAACACATTGGTTTGTAAGTGCATGTCATTTCAGCTACGAAGATGTGCCTGTTCACATGTTGAATCTAGAAGAGACTGGAAACTTGGTGCTTAGTAACTTCAAAGCAGCATTTGGCAAACCTTTATATATGCAGCAAGCTGACTTAGCTCTAAACTAAGAAGTTTATGGAAACTTTGTACATTCAAAGTCCCATTATCTTTGAATCAAAGAGTACTAAAGCTCTTTTGGCAGTGTGGATCAAGGGACTTAAAGCCATGTCTAATGGATTTATATCAGCCCTGTACTGGACATCACCAGAAAGCAAGATGAGATGATAGGGATATATATTCTAGTAGATCTTGATTTTTATTTACATAACCTTCCTGGCAACTATTCAACAATAATCGATCAAGTTCTTTGTAATTCATTTCACTTGTGGAGAGCCTCTTCTAGTCTTGCACCCCTTGTAACTGATCCTACGTGACAATAATATTTTACATCCTCATTGCAATAGTTAAGGAAGAGGAAGAAAAGGTATGTTTCCCTAAAATAGTAGATAATGGAAGTCCTAGCCCTTATTTTCTACAGGGTCAAATTATAACGTTATTTGAAGCACAGTATAACATCTAATGACTCACTGCAAAAATGCCTACTATGATATTCCAGAATTATTTCTGTCATTAGGTCTATTCACAGGAATGCTGTCACTAGAGAAAATTGGACACGACACAAGAAATGTAGCTTTTTTTGGTCACAGTTTCGTATTAAAAGGGTCAGTTTGTTTCCTTCTGATGACCTAGGTAAAGATTTATCATCTCAGGTGTTGCAAGTACAGTGTCCATTTACAGTAGTATGAAAATCTATAGAACTAGAATGATTTGCAGGCAGAAATATCCTCATAACTTTCCTCTCTGTCATCCTAAACAGAAGATTCGACAGAAAATAAAGAAAGTAAATGCAAAAGAAAGTCCTCAAAAGTCTGCCCTTGGCAGTGCTTAAATATGTTTTTAAAAGAATTCAAAAGCCAGGAAACTACTCAAGTTAAGATTGCTCCCAGAAGGAAATTTGATTCCAGTGAACACTTCTGGTATTTCCTATTTCTGTTTTCTATTCTTGTTTAGTTTTTATTCTTTTAAATTTGAAAAACTTGACCAAACAAAACTAAACAGCCATACAGAGGTGTTTTACAACACAGGTTGCCAACCTATCACCTACAAATCAAATGTAGCCTGCCACATAAATTCAGTTAGGCACTTACTCCCTGGTAATTTCGTTTTCAGGAATGTCTCAAATATCAGCAGAAAAAAAAAAAAGCTGTGGGCTGTGCAAATTATTCATATGCTCTTCACTTTTTTTTGAAGAGCCCCCCTCTACCCTCACGAGGCTCAGGCATATGACTTTTGTATAATCAAACTCCCATTTGAGATGATCAGAAACAAGGTATGATCTTCAAGTGTCATCTGAGATTTGGTGACTTCATTGTCCCTAAAAGATCCAGCAATGTCTGTTTGAGAATAGAACAGCAGATTTAAATGAGTATTTCTGCCCGTATCTGCAGAAATAGTTAAGCAGGTTCATTTTATTTGGGACAAAAACTTTGAATTTTTTCAATGTCCACACATAATTTAAAAGATTATCAACATGAAGTATATAAATATCATTTAAACTGGGTCTTCAGTTGTTTGTGATTATACCGTAGATTGCTTTAAAAGAGGACAGTAGCAGGTCCAAAAAGTAAAATTCATTGTCAGCCATGTTATTTAATTAGCTGGTTTATTCTGTTAGTAGTTACAAGTATTGGTTCCTTAAATATGCATTTTTATTTCACTAGATAGTGAGAGAAGTGCTTTTTCACACCTAACAAGCCCCTCCCTGCTTGCTCTTGTTGCCTCAGCACTGCCTGCCCACTCACTCCATGGGTGCTCTCAATGCAGTCCCTGTCTCACACCCACCATGACCTCTCACTCTCTCACTTGCCTCTCTGAAGTGTTTCTTCCAAATTCACATGAAAGATCACTCTCATACTTTTTCTCAAAATAATAAAAATATTGTGTGTGCCTGTTGATGTGCAGAAATATACAACTTGTCTCAAACCGTGTGTGTAATTTCAGACACTGGCCTTATTGGACCGATTTAAAACAAAGTTATCCCAGGCAATTGAAGAAACTCCTGAAGATGAGCTTTCCGAACCTGACATCGATAATGACGAAGGATGGTGAGTGTTTTTTGTTTGGATTTCTGTGTTTACCAATAGAAATCCTGCTGTGCTAACATAGTCTCACCGGTAAGTATAAATTTGGGTAGCAGAAAACACCAAATGTGAAGGCAGCTGCTTCTTTAGGAGTCAGATAAAAGGTACTGGTTTAGCACTCAGAAAAATAAGGCATGAAAGTACATGACATTTAGTATTCTGTAGTTTTAAATCCGTCTAAAACTGTGTGTTTGGGGTGGTAAATATTTTTAAATGGTGGATGAGATGAAGATAGACTGACTCCTCTGACTTGTAGGGTGATCCCAGGACAGTGGGCTATTATTGAAGTTGATAAAGCACTGCAGAACTGACTGCCTCAGTGCCTCCCAGTCAAGGAATCAGTGTGTACCCTGTTGTCTCATGTTCATCTTTCATGCAAACTACCCCCCTGAGGTAATCAATAGGGGTCAAAATCAGTATGATTTGAAGTGTGATCTTGAAGCTCTAGGCTTCATGCTGCTAAATGTCCATAAAAGTATGCATAATGCAAAAATGCATAAAGTGCCTGGAAAAAAAGAAAAGAAATCCTAACAAAAACTTTTGTAAAATATGTCATCTCCATTTATAAGGCAAACACTACAGCTGGTCCAACAAAATAGGCTGTCTCTGCCTACAGTTTTTTTCATAGTTGGTGCATAAGCCATCGGAGCTACAGCAAAATTACCAGTAAAACAGAAACTTTAACAAAGTTCTTGGCAAATGTTTTAAGACAACCAGTATTTCTCTACCTCAGATGACTTAAAATTATTTTGTTGCTTCTTCAAACAGTGTTTTCTTCCTTCATTATGTCTTTTCCTACCTCAGGCTCTTTGAGGATGAGAGATAACATACAATATAAATTTCAATATCCTTGTATTTCACTGATAATTTGAGATCCTTCTGAGCTACCAAAGTGTTTTCAAGTCCTCCAAGAATTACAGTGCAGCTATTTCAGTTGGAAGGGACCTACAACAGTCATACAGTCCAACTGCCTGACAGCTTCAGGGCTAGCCAAAAGCTGTAGAATGTTGTTAAGGGCATTGTCCAAAGGCCTCTTAAATACTGACAGGCTGGGGGCATTGGTTTCCTCTCTAGGAAGCCTGGTCCAGTGTTTGACCACCCTCTTGGTAAAGAAATACTCCCAAATATCTGGTCTCAACCTCCGATGTCCATAAGATTTCCTTATCTGGCCTTTTTATGAACTTGATCTTCATGTCAAATATTTTTTATCACACTAATACAACCAGTCTTGTAAATACTTCTATAGAGTTGAAACATATCTTTCCTATTTCTTTAACTACTGATACCTAATTGTCAGTAATGCCATTCACTGTAATTCCTACTGAATGAAGAAGTGCCGTAATTCCTGATTATGAAGTTGTATTTTTGTTCAGACAACAATATTACATTTAGAATTGCACTAAAACAAATACTTAGAATAACATGAAACGACATAATATAATATCATTAGTTTTGCAGCTTAGTAAGTGTTCATGTTAACTTTACAGACAGATGAGGCAGACTGTTTTCAAATAATTTACTTTGAAGCCAAGTAAATTGTAAAATATATGTTTTTGGCTATGAACAACATTAACAAAGCAATGAAATCTTCTGAAAGCTATGAATTATTATGTGAAACACTCAGAAAGTTAAATTGTATATTTTGGATTAAGTGTTTACGTTTTCAATACCTTTGTTGTATAGGAATATTTGCGATAACTATAGTGACTTTACGTTTTAGAATTCTTCTTCAATTTGAGTCCACTTCTCAAAAGACAGTAATTTTACTTTATTTGATTTTTTTGAAATAGAATTAGTGTATAGCATATGCATATATGATACAAACAAACGACATGGTTCCTCCAGGCCATTTTGTAGCTCATGGCTGATGTTTTTATGGGAAGGGAAGGCCTGCCAGTATGCTTTGCTCTACTGTCAGGGTGTGTTATCTGAGGTAAAATGATTGCCTCTAAGACATTTTTATGTGTCCATGAGTGGCCACACATTGAGGTATAATTTTCTTTGTCAAGATAGAAACCATTACCAATTTGTTATGTTTTCTTTTATTTGGCAAACTTCTCTCTGCATATTTGGCTGAGCTGCTGTATTGGCATGGCGCATAGCAGACGTTTGGGCACTTTTCAGCAGCATTCTACTTTTTATGCAATAAAAAATGAAGAAATATGACTCTATTGTAAACAGTGTGTATGATGTTTGATAATTATTACCAGATTTTACTGTCTAAGAACGCATCTGAGGAACTGTTGTGAGGAGTGCTGAAGAGAAATGCATAAGAATGAGTTTTAATGTGGGATATCAGAATCTTTGCTGAGACATTTTATTGCAACCTCTACTGCACTGTGGGAATGATTATCTATATTTGTCTGCAGCAATCAAAATCCAGTTTCCCTTTCAGAATTCCAAAATATCATAATAAACATATCTGCACAAAGAAGGGGTCTAAGAATAAAAATGCCTGACAGTAAGTAAGTGGACACAATTTTACAGCATCTGGGTACCTGAGAAAGATATTCTTGATCTGAGTTCTTCGGGCATTATTTTTCTTGTGGCATCATATTGAGAACTAGTGTTTGTGCTTTCCTCTTAAAGATTTTTTAGATGTCCTCAGTACTTTTTGATCACTAGTTGTTCTTTATTTGCTTACAATCCAAATAAGAAGGACTCAGATGCATTACTAGATTATTCTCTTTCTTTAAGGTTGTATAGAGTGCTGCAGAGGTAGGTAGAGGTTATCTGTCAGAATTCTGTTACATTCTTGGTTTAAAATCTCAACCAAGACTTTTCCCCAAAATGTAGGTGAGGTCAGTCACAGTGGCAGTGAGGTGTCACTTGCTTAGAGACTAAAATTATGAAAACCAAATGCGTCACAATGGAAGACCCAGCTGGAATAGTTTATCTACTTGATACTTACCGCTTGGATTACTCGATAGGCCTGAATTTGAAAGAAAATACTGCAGGGGCTACACTTACTCAAAACACCGGTGCTACTCTTCTTGTTTAGGGCTAAATGTAACACATATTTGTAACGTGGAATACTCGGAAAGACAGTTGCATGCCTGTGATACCCATTCAGGTAGCAGTGGCACTTCAAGGTTCTGATGATAATATCAAATATTTGCAATTGTAGTCAAAGAGAGATTTCATTCCAGAAGGTGTTACAGCAATTGCAGGTATTGAAACTGATGATGCAGATCCTATGAACATGACAAAATATTTTTCACAGACAGAATCCAGCAATGGAATAAAAAAAAATTCTGATGCAATCAAGTACATTCAAAAATTGTTTCAGTTAATCTGTGCAAAATATTCGTCTTCTAATAGGATAAGAGTGATACTTAGTACTGTAAAACACCCTTTGATCAAGTAATTCTGAGAGTTCCAAGTGCTTCTTTCAAAATGTGAAATCTGAGACTAGATACACGACTCACCTAGGTCTTTGTCCATGTTGAGTGGAAGGATTACTTTCTTTGTTGTTTTTTTCATTCCTGGTTTTCAATCCTTTCTAAGCCACAAATCCTTTCCTATTTAATGGTTGCCTAACTTAGTTCTGTCATATGCCCATACTGTTGATCACTCATATTGGAATTTAGGCATTGCACTTCTTAAATTGTATCCCATTTTTCATACTGCTGCTCCTGTTTGCCAAAATCACATGAATTCTAAATACTCCAATAAACATTCAAAGCTTCATATTATACATATTTCTGTAATTATGTTCTTCTCCAGTATTGTCATAATGAACTAACCAACATTGTGCTTTTCACTTTGACATTGAACTGCTGCTGTCTACTTCTAAAACCTGGGCTCTCCAGCTGAATTTTTCATGCTTGTGAAATGTAAGAAATAAATCTACACTTACCTATATGGAATACTGGCTGTTGTGGAAGGAACAGATTTTCTGCTATAAAAATACACATCATGTCCCTAACCAAAATTCTGTACTTACACTCTTCTCTCTCTCATCTTTTAAAACAAGTGGACACTTCCTGAAACTGCAAGACTTATTGGCATACTGAAGTATATCTAGTGCTATGACAGCTTTTGAGTTGGTGGAATTTTCTGTAATAAGGAAGCCACCACATGGTTTTTTGAAAACTCACCTAAGTTGCCAAGTCAATTTAGCATATATCTATGTAAGTTCTCCATTACTTATACGGTCTCACAGACAAAATGCACAAAACGGTTCAGGAATAAACTCCAGTACCATTCTTGAATTTAAAACTTAATTGTCCTTAACAAGTAACTGAAAACTCAAGATGATCATCACTCCATACCACTAAAACACCATAGAGCGCACACAAAACCAATCAAGTTTACAGAACCTTATAAGACATGGAAGACACTTAGGGTAGGAAATTAGGATGGGTTAGTTTTTGATTGATTGAAAAGACACGCCTGTTCATTCGCTTCTTGGGACTGATGCTCTTCAGTGTCTTCATCAGTGACAGAGGCAGTGGGACTGAGTGCACCCTCAGAACATCTGCTGATGACATGAAGCTGAGCAGTGCAGGTGACACTAAAGAAAAATGGAGTGCCATCCAGGGGCACCTGGACAAACTTGAGTAGCAGGTTCATGTGAATGTCATAAGGTTCAACAAGGCCAAGGTGATGCATCTGGGCCAGGGCAATCCCAGACAAGAGCACAGACTGGGAGCAGCCCTGCCCAGGAGCTGGGGCTGCTGCTGGCTGGTGCCCAGCCATGGGCACTCACAGCCCAGAGAGCCAAACGTGTCCTGGGCTGCATCCAGAGCAGTGTGGGCAGCAGGGCCAGGGAGGGGATTCTGCCCCTCTGTTCTGCTCTGCTGAGACCCCACCTGCAAGGCTGCATCAGCTCTGGGGTCCCAGCACAGGAAGGACATGGACTTTTTTGAGCTGAGAAGGATATACAAAAATGATTGGAGGCTGGAATATATCTCCCGTGAGAAAAGGCTGAGGGAGCTGTGCTTGTTGAGGCTAGGTAAGAAAAGGCTCTGGAGAGACCT